>PVJX010012426.1:10652-50533 GCA_004027295.1 Dolichotis patagonum
GATTTTAGTCAATATCCATTCTTAGATTTATAAAATACATCTCTGTATGAAAGCCAGTTGAATTTCCATCTATCATATTCACCTCTGCACCTTCATTAAGAAGGGCTTGTACTTGACATGTTTTCCTTAGTAAAAGTTTTGGCTCAATTCCATCATATTTTGTTAAATTGTTCCATTTCATTTTTTTCCTACACATGAGTAATTTTTGACCAGTATAGATTCTAATAGTGAAAATACTATATAACTATTTTTTTCTTCCTCTCTAATAGTGAAAATACTATATAACTATTTTTTCTTCCTCTCTGTTATTGTAGGGACAGGAATTAAAAAGATAGTTTTTTTTTGTTTGTTTGTTTGTTTTTTTTTTACTGTAGAATTTCAAGGAGACAAACTTTAAGTTGTATTATCCACTAACCTTCTTAAAAGTAGAACAGGATGAATGACTCGGACATTGGTCAATTAAGCCTTTCATCATTTTTTTTGCATTCTTCTTCCATACTAAATTACCTCTTAGATAATGGCTGGATTAAAAATCTAGATTACAAAGCTCACTTGCTGAAATAAAAAGTATTCAATATTCTATAATCTTTTTAAGAAATATTCTCTAAATTCTACTCCATAACATTTCAGCTAACTTTGCACTAGAACAAGTATTCCTTCTTTTGTAACTATTTTACCTCTTTTACTATTTGCTAATATAACTAAATCAAATCATAATTTAGTGCTAGATAAGGACCTCCATGACAGATCAGAGCTATTTCTGCAGAGACTGTTTCTTTATTTCCATTTGGCTTGTGATAAATACCAAGGTTTGATTTGCCTTTGAGCTCCAGGTCATAAAAATCCACAATGATAACACCTCAGAACTTGGCTTTAGATCTTTGGGAATCATGCACCTCTTCATGATGTCTGCCTCTAGATCCTCTAAGAGTTACATGTATAAACTTAATCCACATTTTGTGTGTGTATAAAGGTGTGTGTTTATGTGTGTGTTTGTACATGTGAGACCACTTAAGCTAAGGTTTCTATGCCTTTGAATACATCATTGCTAGTTGCAAGGATCTAATCTTATAGCTACTCTATAGACTAACAAAAACATAATTTCACTGATTTAAGATGTAGTGCTTCGCTCAAAGGAGAGATTTTAATAGGATAGGAACAATTACTGATGATCTATTGAAATAGATTGTTCATAAAATAAGTTTTCTAAGACATTCATGGATACTTCACCCAGATTGCTTTGAACATTTCCTTCTTTCCCTTTCCATTCTTCTCTTTCCACTTTAATTAATACATGTGTATACTTGTGTGATATCTTCTCTTTTTCTTTATTGGAGTTAAAAATTAGGTCTATCCCAGATATTGAAGTGTCATTTTATTTACTTAATCCTTCTTTCATAGATTCTTTCTTATTAAGGATGATTATTGATCAAATAGTTATAACTAGTCTCATAATTGCATCTCTGTACTTCTTTTGCTACTCAATTATTTTTGCTCTTCAGAACTGACAGGAAGATGTCTCTTTTTTCTCGTTTCTAAGTTAATGTGTCCTTATCTCTGCAAGTTAAATTGATCAATTTCTCTGTGAGAAGTTATGTCAGGATATTGTCATTTTTGTACCAGTTTCAACCTTATTTTGCGTAAAGCTTGGTGGAAAGAGAGTACCCTGCCTCTTAGATTTCCACATCAACTCCTCATGTGTCTACAGCTCACACAGGCTTTTCATCCCGTCCCATCACAACGGCAGCTGGCATTCATCAGCCTCTTCTCACCTCAGCCTCATCTGCTACATCAGCTGAAGTCCCAGGGGCATAAGATGTGGTTCCTAGTCAGCTTCCAACTCTTCTGCAGCCTGTGACTCAGCTTCCAAGTCAAGTTTACCTGCAGCTGCTACAATCAGCAGTTCAGTTTGTGGGAATACCAGCTAACCGTGCATAAGCTGCTGAACCTCCAATTCCCCCTAGAGATGTTCTGTACCAGGGCTTCCCACCTCATCAGTCACCACAATACCCAGAAGATTCAATATTGCTCCCTCTTCCAACATGGCTTTGGTTTGCACCCATTCTACAGATCCATCCCCTCCAATTCCAAAAGAAGCCTTGGCTGCACCAGGTTACTCTTCTACAGTGGTGTAGCTTTTTGGTTCCTATGGCAGTGTCAGGGACAGGTTCAAATGTCCCAAAAAGCAGTGAGTTTAGCACAACTCACTACAATGTCTTTTCAGCAAGCAGTTCTGCAGAGTACTCAGGAATCTCTCAGGTTGCTCCCCAGTAACACTGCCATAATCTAGCCAACCTGTCACTTCAGTTTCCTCTACAGACAGGTGTCACTTCAGGCATGAGTGATGGCCATGAGAATTCCCCACCAGATAGTAGAAGGCTTAAAGCAAGAACAACAAATGCAGTTGGAAAATGGTTACATTCAAATTTGAACTAGATGGTGAAAACCCTGAGGAGACAGCAACAATTATGTTGAACAATACCTTTAGCAGTAGAGAATTGTTTGTGGATCAAATACAGGGACCTACTCAAAAAAGTTGACGAAATGCTCAGTGAGGATGTCAGAGTGTAACCAGAGGGTGATCGGGGCTGGAGAATCTAAAGGGAAGAGAAGAACATGGTTTTTCAGGGTCTCAGAAGTTGCATGGAGAATTCAAACAACCAATTCTTGCATCTTCCATGCCACAGCAAATAGGTGTTTTTGCTAGTTCCTTAACTCAAGTTAAAGAAGCAGGTTTGTAGTACATCCTGTGCCAGAAAGTGGATGATGAGAATCAAATTTTTCACCAATAAAATATCAGATACAGTTGCTGTCTCCACATCTCAGGGCCCTGGAATGAATTTGTCTTATTTGGTCTCTGTCCTCAGTTTTCAGCAGACATTTTCTAAACTTAGACATGTTCATATAACAGAGATTCAGGAAGCACCTCTGAACTTTAGTCATGTGACTGAGATTTCCTCCTGTCTTGGGTATTGCTGCTGGAGGACCTCTGGCCACTGTAGCACCCACACCCGCAATATCCATCTAACAAGCAGCCCTCTTAGTGATACTTCCACATAGTAATACACCCTGGCGTTATAGATCCCACAGCAAAATGGATTGTTTGAGTTTCCACCAGCACAAGTGTGGTAACTTCAAGTGGCCTTCCTGAACCACCTGTGTCTGAGTCATCAATACTCTCCAGTGTGGTGTCAGGCATCACAGTTCCTGCAGTTGTCTCAGTATCTACAATATTCCAGCCAGTTCAGTCTTCCCCATCTGGGAGCATTGTTCCTAGTACTGGCACTTTTCCTCGCTAACAGTTTCAATGACTTCAACCTCTGTCTTAGGCAGTGCATCTGCCTCAGGAGCCCAGCCTTTGACTGTGCTACCTCAGCAGGTAGTAGGAAGTACTACTGAAACACCAGTTTCTGCTACTACGCCAGCCACTCACAAACACAGTTTCACAGTCATCTCTTCAGCTTAGCAGCAGCACATCTGCTACACCTCCAGCTGAAACAGTGGTGGTTACTGCAGACTCACACAAAAAAAAAAATGTCTGATAGTAAGTAGTACAACTGGGTTGAATTTGTCCTTTTTTCCTCCGTCTTCTTCCTCCCCTGGAACAAGAGTGAGGAGTTCTATTTCTCAGCTTGGTGGTCTGCATTCTTTGGCCATCCCACAGCTCTAGCTTCTATTTCTTTTTCAAGGCAGCAGAACCTACCTGTGTACCTTTATTACCCCAAGCACCTGGTATCCTGTGGTACAGCCTCCTTCCTGTGTGCCTACTGTATCACAGACATGCAGTCAGAGTCAGCCTCAACCAGCCTTGCTTCTCAACCAGCCCCTTGTGTAGAGAAGGAGTACAGTGACTAAGGTGAGAACTCGAGTTGGCATCCATGGTTGAAAGTAGAAAGTTCTGTTTCAGGAGCGGTATTAGAACAAAATTGTACAAGGTAAAAAATAAAGAGAGGTGGGAGCTGAGTGAGAAATACAGAGGGCCTAAAGAACACAGGAACAGATTTGTTTTGAAGATACATGCTGGCTGGCCAATGATTGTCATGCATCTTACATATTTGAGCTTGCCTTGAACAGAGGAGATCACATAGACATCAAACAGAAAAAGAAGGGCGTGGAGGCTGGGCAAGGTGATGGCGAAGAGTCACAATGGAGAAAGTTGCTCTGAAAACCTCTCGTATATGCTCCACGCACTTCCCAGATCATATTCTGTGCAAAATGGACACTCTTGTGATGTGTAAGCACTATAAGAAAGGCTTCTTCCTATTTGTTTATTTTGTATGTGATATCCAAGTGGTTGTGTGTTCATAATCTATTGTGCCATCTCTATTTCCAGATTTATAAGCAATGTTCTCATGTTTTCATTTGCATCTTACCCTTAAATAATAACTGCAACCAACCAGTAGTACTTGGTGTTATGCCTAGTGTTACAGGCAGTTCTGTTTCTTATAGAGCTTTCTGTATATACTGTTTAACTGGCTATGTATGGGATCTCATTATTCTCAGGAGATTAAAAAAAAGAAACTTCTCCTCTTGACTCTTAGTTGGGAAACTCATATATTTCCAGTCTTTCACCCATCACAACTGCACACTGTAGGCATCACCAAGATAGGAAGAGTTCGTGTTTACCTGAATCCTGTTTGCCCCTTTACAGGCCCTGTTTACTTTATGAAGTTGCTGTAGGCCCCAGAGTTAAAAATGAATGCTGGAAGTTTTAGGGAGGTAGAAATGAAAAGAACAGGGGTTTTAAGCTTTACTTCAAAAGGGTCGACTGATTAGTTTTCTGCTTTCTCCATTCTTGTGGCCAGAATAAGATTATGGATAGAATCAAGAAGATACCACATAATGAAAAAAGATCATCTGTGGTGGATGAAACAGTACTTTCTGCCAGAGAAATGAGAGCATCAAATGAACTATGTTACTGTTTTATTTTGATTTAGTAATTTTGAGATGTTTTCCTTCATATACAAAAGTAAGAACTTGTTTTATTTACTATCCATTTTTCTGCTTTCTATGAAACAACTGAAGCCTAGAGGAATGAAGTAGCTACCAAACTGTTTAAATTATTGTTGCATTAATAGTACATTCTGAGTATGTTTTTCCACATTAGAAAGAACTTTCTGAATTATATTTTAAAAAGACTTAATTTGACCCCTTAAATCACTATCAGAATAGAGATTTGAATGTGTAACATTTATTTACATTAACAGTTCCTGGAGGAAAACTGGTATTTTAATATTTTCTGTCATACTAAACACCATCCGCAGTTGCTAAAAAGTGAGTGACAATAGTCATAAATGACTGTTATTAAAGGGTCCTCGTCCTACATCAGCGATATATATGCTGCCGTGATTTAACCAAAGATTGTAACATGAATGCACTTGGCTAGTCTTTGGTGGCTTTCAGTAAAATATATGATGAATCTTATCACAAATCTCATGTTTTCAAGATAGTAAGAATTTAAAATTGTGTAGTTCTTTCAAAAAATTCTGTCTAGTTTAAAAGTCTTCTTAATTCTGAAGAATAACATTTTAAATTTAAACCAGCATTGATTGCTTTCCCCTAAAATCTTACCCCCAGTTATTGTTTAAAAGAAATTAAGAGATGATTTTCTTGGATTTTTGTATCAGCATATCAAACCTGTCATTATATATAAAACAATAAAAGCATGGAAGTGTGACTTTTTAGATGTTTGAGTGTGAAAAAGGCTCAGATTAGTTAGCATGTGGATTTATAAAATAATATTCTGTTCACCAGAGTATTAGTATGTGGCTTTTTAGTAGTAGTAGTAGTAGGTGAAGTTATAAAATAATACTCTGTTGGTTATCCATTTACTTCAGGCTATTTTATTATTGTTTGCATTTATTTTTGGCTTCCTCATATTTTCAAATCTCTAACTGAAGAGGCCACTGTGAATGGTGTCTTCTGTTTGCTAATATCACACTGAAAATTTCCTTTGTTCCTTGCCTATTCTGGTTGCATGGAACTTCACCAGTCTTAATTCTTTTATTTCACACTGACAAACACAGACCTCCATACAGAATAAAAAGTATATTTCAACATATTCAGATATATCTGGAGTTAATAGTATACAGCAATGTTGTTTAAGAAAAAAACACTTATAATCTATTTTTGATGGCAGAGAGACATTAATCCATCCTTACTTTCAGTACAGTCATTGCCTGCCTTATTTATTCCTGACTTATGGCCTCTTCATATTAAATTATTACTTTAAAGGGCAGCAGAAGCCAATTCATCAAGTTCAGTGCTTCTCCTTGTCTCTTTCTTGGAGGACCTAAATGAAAACAGATAGATTCTGGAGTAATTCAAGAAAACTGATAATGAGGTGAGTTTTGTAATTGTCTAGTTTATTAAAGGGAAGGCAAACAGGTGTTACTGTGAGTGCCATGTGATACACATAGTTGATAAGAGTTATACAATGGTAGAGAATGTGCTGACCGGAATTTGGAAAATATAACAAGGGTGATGCTGTGGGGGATATGCCTTGCAAAACTTTAACTACAAGGAGACAGCAAGAATCCCAGCTGCTTTGCACAGAAATACACATGGACTCCTTAAGCCCAAACTTCCATAGCATGTTCTCAGCCAAGAAACAATCCTAAGTATTACAAGGTAGATACAGAGCTGATGTGATCAACAATTACAGCTGGAGGAAGGTTGGTCAGGGCAAGTCTTCCTTTAACTTCAGAACACTCTAGAATACATTCACTACCTTTCTTTGCTCTCACCTCTGTGAAATATTGTCTCCACAGTTTCCCTAGCCCTCCCTGACTCCTTTGCCTTTTTCTCTAATAGATTTTTTAAAAATGAAAGTGTTAGAAGTTTAGTACTATCGTGAGATCTGCTTCTTAGAGAATGTATACTAATACACAGTATGGCAAGGGTAAGGGAATAGCTGCAAAGGCACATTGTTTCCCAAAATTATAAAAATCTGAAGGCTGTCAAATTTAAAAGGCTAACTATGAGAGCCAAAGAGCCTCTTTGATAGGTTCTAAAGTACTTCTTTATCTTTCTCAGTAAAAAATCAATACGACTAAAAAGTAGGCTAAGAATCTAGTACAATCTGAGATCTAGATTCATTTAAATGGTCAGAGTAGAAACGTTTTAAGAAGAAAAAATTTAGTGCCCTGAAACAGAATAGGAACACTTGCTTGGATTCTTAGAACATGCATCCATCTTGTCTCTCAGATGCTATGTTTAAATTCTAGAATAATCTGGCTGGTAATATGATTCTGCTAATAAGGGAGCAAAGTCAGTATACCATACTGGAATAGATGCAAGAATTAGCACATGCCAAGAGCAGCAGAATCACTAGGGTTAATTTTTAGAGTGCTTGATCAAGTTGTAAGAGTCAAACATAAGACTTGATTAACAGAGATCTATTGATTTGGAAGCAAGTTTTCAGAACATAAAAATCACTTGCTAGAAACAAGCTCAGGGAAATAGATAATTTGCTGCTGTATATCTCTTAAAAACCTGGGGAAAGTAATATCCAAAGTTGAACTCCTAGAATGATAATATTCCTTAAAAGGATTAACCATCACTTGGCAAATGAATTGAACTTCACAATTGTCATACTTTAAGAAGTAACATGCCTTTGATACAAAAACAGTCACTTATTCAAGGTCTGAATTTTCTTTCTTGTTTTTAGAAACAAAACTCTATCTGGTTACAGAATTCTCACTGGTATAGAATATCACACAATGTACTATATAACTAGGAATACACTTCAGAATAAAGAATGAGTGCCACTTGGATCCATGACTGTCTAGGGTTATATCATACACAATGCCATACAGATATAACTGGTAGAGAACTGGAATACTTTACTAAAAAAATAGCTGAGTAACTACTTTGGAAGAGACATACTAAAGTATTGGGTCACCATCTTTATTGTAATATATACTCATTAAATTGAAGATCTATGAGTTATTATCTCAAAAAGAAAGATTCCATGAATCTAGAAACCAATAAACAAAACTAACAGTAACTTCAGGGACCATCATTCAAATGATCCAGAGGGCGATATTTTGGTTTCCCATTCTTAAAACTTTAGGGTCTGCATTATCCGAAGTTTTAGGTCCCTAAAGGCCAAAGGCATAGAGAATTTCCTGCTGAAGTATCAGTTATTACTACCACCAGTGTGTGTGAGGTTCCCTATGGAAAGAGACCAACAATCAGGAAAAGAACTTATTTTGACATGAGCAACTGAAGATCATCAGCCAGATAAAGTAGGAATGCTTTAGTGAAAATTATTCATGAAGGACCATATGGAGATCTTTACCATTGACTTATGCATTTCCTAGTAGTTCTTTGTTCATTTTAAATGAGAATGGATGTGTGTAGTGACACTTGCCTGAGAAGAATGTTAGCGAAAAAGTTTCAGAGTACACAAGACAAAAGTTTTGAGCACAATGGTAAGTACATCTGTATGACATTCTTAAGCAATGGTTGAGGGTGAGATAAATATAGAATAAAAATGTTGGTTTTGATCCAAAATGTCCCCCATAGTACCAAGTATTCAGTGGGTAGGATTTTGGAAGGTGATTAGATCACAGGGAAAATATATTCATCACTGCATTAACCTCTCGTGAGTTTTTGACTATTTGTACTATTAGGAGATGAGGCCTGATTGGAGGTGGATCACCATAGGCATAAACTGTAATGGTATGTTCTTATTTTGTTCTCTTTCTTTTGCCCTTTGTGCTTCTTGGCTTCTTTCCTTTCTGGAGCAAATTTCTTCTACCATCATTTTCCACACTGTTATTTCTGCTTCAAAGCCTGCCAACTATGGACTGAACCCACTAGAAACCATGAGTAAAATAAACCTCTCCTATTTTAAATTGTGACCTTTGAATATTTTGTTCCAGGAACAGGGATGTGACTAAAACAAAAAATGAGTGTTAGGAGTGCTGCTGTGTTTTCTGTTTATACAGGACAGTTGCTATGCGTGCACATAACCCTGTGGTTTAAAAGCCTTTGGTTTGTAGGAGGTGCTGGGAAATGTTTGAAATGCCAGCTAGAAAAGAATTCTCTAGCCAGTTTTGATGGGTGATTCTGTTTATAACTCAGAAGGAACGAATGCTGTTAGGAAGATAGACAGGAACGCTCAAGTCCATGAGGCTACACTGAGAATGAGGACTAATGCAAACTGGACTGGAGGCCATACGTGTTTCATTCTGGCAAAGAAATTGTCTTCATTTTGTCGATGTTTGAAGACTTACATGAGACTGAATCTAAATGTGGTGAACTAGCTGATCTGATGGTGGAAAGTGAAACATTTAAACTGAGACATAGTTGCTGCTGACAGCTTTTATCTAGCTCTACAGTGAGAATCTGGACGAAAAGCCGAGTACGTGATTGTAAAATTTGCAGGACGGACAGAGGAAGTACCTAGAAAACGGAGGCCAAAGAAAATGTGGCTGCTGAAAAGATTCACGCCAGTACAGGAGGCCTAAAAGGAGGCAAGAAGAAAGATGCCTTCTGAGCATCCCAGAAATTGGCAAGACTTCACATCCTGCTGGCTGAAGAATACAAAACTGTAATCCTTGCCTTTGAGAAGAGAACCCACGCGGCAAGGGCTGGAAAAAGGCTCCCTAGTGAAGTGCTTCCTGAGGATTTATTTCATTATGCGCCGCCATGCGAGTACTCAGAGGCCGCCACAGCTGTGGGTCAGTGGGGCCTCCTGGGTACTGTTTACTTTGGTAGAAGACCCTGGTTTAATGCTCCCAGCAAAAAACAGAGTGATGTGTTTAACGTTGCATGATTGCCTTGATTTGAAAATCAGTTCATTCACATTTGAGCTAAATTACAATAAGTTATTAACTTTTGTGTGAATTTCTTTTTCCTAAAAAATGGAGACAAAATACATCCTTTGGAGTTTTGTTGTAAGAATAAAATAGTATATATTTTAGAGTAGTACCTAGCACATGGTAAGTGTTCAATAACATCATCTTAATTCTATTTTATGATACCCTGAGATTTTTAGACTTGTTCTACATTCACTTCCTTTGACCTTCTGAAGCATGTATAAGTTATAAGTTTGCAATTCACTTATGCTTTTTATACTCATTTTGGAAGCTCAAGACAAAAAATATTCCAATATTGACAAATTGATTGGTGTAATGGTTGATAATAAATGCTGTATTAATTAGAAATTTTTGAGTGGGGCCTAATATAATAAAAGATACTTTAATTACTGAATGTTCTTATTTATAGCTACATGTATATGCCAATAATAGATTTATAATAATAATAGTAATTATAAGAATATTGCACATTAATAGATTTGTAGAAAACAAATCAGTTACTTAAAGCAAGAAAGAGTTGGAGAGGCGAAAGACTTCCACACTAAAGCTGTACCTAAAATTTGTTATTGTTAATCTATTTTCTCTTAGTTAGCAGTTTCAAAATGATATTTTTACAATGTAAAAAAAATTTCTTCCTGTTTTGGAACTAACACAGATTTCATAATATGACATTTATTCAGATATTTTTCCAGCTAAACTGTTACTTCAATCCTGTCTTATTTTATATAGTTGCTATGTTTTCAAATGATACTTGTTTCATTATTACATTTAGTCAGTATTTTACTTATCCTAAATTCCTACAACTTATATATATACCTACCTATTATATACAAAAATACGCATTTGTACATTTAAATTTTCAGGCTGCTTTAAGTGTGAAGTACAATAGTACCACAAAGAAAGATAAACTTGAGTCACGTATAGAAAAATGAATGTGCCTTGAGATCAAAATACCAAGGGAAATAAATCAGACACACATGCTTAAATATCACAGGGTTTTTCTCAAGTGAGAAACCTAAAACACAAATTAATTATATAGAAAAATGAAACGTAATAAAAAACAGGAGGGTCTATATTTTGCAAAAGAAAAGGGACCAAGAATGGGAGAATGGGGAGTGAGAATGAAAAGGGGGAAAAAAACAGAATTAAGGTTTGCTGTGGCCATATACCAACACCTCATGAGGAATGCCACCATTGTGTACCTCAAGCATGTTTAATAAACATTGAAAAATTATCTTGTGTATATTTTGCTGTCACTTGCCACATGGTCTTTGCACATGCTATTTGTGTCTCCTAGATTACATTTTATCCTACCCTCATCTTTGTATATAACTAGCCTTGAAAACCTCAATTCAAACTTTATCCTTTCAAGAAAGTGTTTCACCCTCATCAAGCTTTCAGTAAGCTCAGAGAACTATGTCTTTTCCTTCAATTCAAATCTTACTCATTAATGTGGTCATTTCATGACTATCTTTAATCTATTCCAGGTTATAAACATGTTAAAAGCAGAAAGCATGTAGCTGGATACAACCCACTTCTTAGCACAGGTCTGTCCAGATAATAAATGTTCAACATACACCTAACATAAATGAACATATAAATTTTTGTGAAAAATAAATTAATGAATGAGTTTTACTGAAACAATAAACCCATTTGCATTCCATGCAATAGTTCTAGAATGTGTTTTAAAGAAATGAATCAGTTTTCATTAAATTTATATTTATGTCCTTACCTTAAGATTCAGAACAGTGATCATTTACACAGTTTAAGACTCTTCTCATCGAATATATAAGCAAAAATATAAGTTTAACCCCTTCTTTTCTCCTTGCATCTCCAAGATTTAAATTAATATATTACACTGCATATGTTAACACTTATTCAAATATCAACATTTCTAAATATTGCAGTATATACTACTCATTCTGTTAGGTACTAGAGATGCAAAGAGAAATACCAGAGCTTCTTCACATACTACCTTGAATGAGGTTGTGTGTGGAGTGATACCAGGATTAAAAATCAGAATACTGCTAGCTCTAAATTCAATAGTCTAAGGAAAAATATATGCACACTCAAAACAATGTGTTATTTTAATAACATGATAATACAATTACACTTTATTTTTCACAACCACCTGTAAGTTGAATTTATTTTCTCATTTTCAAGGAAGAAAAGTAAAATATTAACAAGTTAACAAAAATTGTGCATCTATTTAGAAGAGAAAGAAGTTGTGATCAGAACTGGAACCTCTGGTACTAAGTATATGAGGGTGGATCATCTTGATAAACTCCATTGAATTAAAGAAATTATATTTTATGCTATTATAAGGTTCATGCATCCAAATGCTAAACAAAAATATTGTTTTTTATTAGAGTACAAAAATAAGATGATCAAGAGGCTTTTATCTGTTTTATAATCACAAAGAATATCCTTTGGAATATAACAATAAAGGAAGTCTTTTGACTGACAAGTAGTGGATATGTTGAATTTTTTTCATTGACAATGAACTGGGTAAGCAGGGAAATTAGGGCATTTTCACAAGAACCATTGTCATGTAAATTCACATGTAATATGGATAATTTGTACATTTTTCCCTGAAAGAGGCAGGAGGAAATGAAAAATGGGACAAAAGGAAAAAGGGAATGAGGAAGGGAAGAAGAAAAGAGAGCAGGAGAGATCTAAAGAAAGAAAAGACAAACTGTGATGGGGGAAAGAGGGACAGAGAAAAGGGAGAAAGAAAAAAATATATTTAAGAAAATATATTTTTACAGCTAGTTTCTCTTAGTTCACTGAAAAGAAAAGTTTGTGTTAATATTGTTTGGACAAGATATCGTACCTATTGTATCTTGTACTCTGAATAACTACTACAATGACAACAATACGCAATGTGTTAATCATTGTAACTCTCCTACTAACCTCTTTTGAAACTGTTTTATTGTTATTTTTCTTTTTAAAATAAAAATAAAGTATCAGTAAAAGTAATAAGGATAAGTGTGACGGTCAGTCCTACCATATTTTCCTGGTAAGCCTGCTTCTGAGTCGCTTCAGCAAACCTCTTTCCATGTCTGCTGTGATGATTCAGGTTCACGTGGCAGGAATGTCTGGCAGAACTCATTTCCTCACTGATTAGTATTCAGTGAAGAATGCTGGCCATTCCCTTATTCACTACCCAGGGTCCTCTCAGTGTATACCAACGATTTTCTGCTTATTGTATGCCAGAAACAACAGATATTGTATTGATAATCTACTTCCTAGATACAACCATATCATGGTGGCTTAAAAATTTGTAGCAATATAAAGTAAATGGTTGCATCACTTTTCATGTATCATGAATATGAGTATAATATATGAATAAATATTAAAACTGTATCTCTCCAAATAAAGAAAACGTAGTATAATACCTAAAAATAGAGCTTTCCATTTGTCAAGAAGTAATTTATTCCTCACAAAAACTTAATAAAGTAGGAATATGATTATCTCCATTTCACAGATAAGGAAATTAAATACAAAGGTTAAATGAATTCCTCAGCCAAAGACAACTTGCGAGTTGCAAACCTAGAAAATAAATTCATGCACCATGACTCCGTAATGTAAGTTTTTAGTCAAAAATTTTCTTTTACACAATGTGCACCATTTCTGAACTATACTAGATAGTTATGACTCTTTATTTCCCATCAGAAAACATAATAAATTAAAATCCAATGAAATAATATCACTGTAAACATATTAGTACACAAACCACATAATTCAGTACTTTAGAGAATTTAACTTTTATAAAAATCTTATGTTTTATGTTCATGTCATAATGAATAAGCTCGTCAGTTAACTATAACATGTTTTACATTATTTGTTAACAAGTAGTTAAGGCATCATTGGGTTACTTACTAACTTAGATTCTAGAAATTATTTCATTTATCTGAATTTTCAGTTGTAAATTTTTCAGCAACATGAAGAAGGCACAGTGCATCATTTAAAAGGCTTTTATATGCCCATATATGAAGGCAATTTCGACATGTTTTAAGTATTTAACTAGTGAAATTTTTCTGACTTACATTGTTAACTCTAAATAAGAAGATAGGAAGCAATGGAAAACACTTGATATCCTGGATGCTTGGAAGGCTGAAACAGGATTATAAGTTGGAGTCTAGCCAGGGCAACTGAGTGACTTAGGGAGATTCTGTCTCAATAAAATGGTAAATAACCTAAAAGCTGATGATAGAGCTTAGAGCCAGCAGGCACAAGGCTCTGAATTTAAAAGTCATACAAACAAACCCAAAGCAAAAGGTAATTTATCAAATCTGGTTTGACATTAAAATAAAAAAACATTATTGAGGCTGCACAATCCTGATGTCCTAATTGAGGTTGTACTGGGTGGGAAACCTCTTCTAGTGTTTCTAATGTATAGTGAGGGTTGAGAAGCACAAATCTAGCACTTATTGTCGGAGTAAGTGACTCTGGAAAGGGATGGATCTTAGGTCTACACAAAAGGACAGAGTAACACAGTAAAGAACAAAGGAAAGTAGAGTTAACTTTAAAAATACTTCATTTATACCCATGTGTTAAAATAACCTTTACAATCACATTTTTTCCTATCATGAGTTTTTGCAACCATTTATACCTGAGCTATCCCCCTAGTCCCAAACATTTTTTTAATAAATCATTTGCATATAAAATAAACTACTCTAAGAAATAGTATATTGGAGACGTTAAATTCCATTTAGATAATACAAAGACAACTCACAAAATTGGAAAAAAAGTCTTTGCAAAATACATACATGTTAAGGAACTAAAATTGAATATAGAAGCAATTCTTAAACTTAGTGATATGGAAACAAACAAAGCAGCTTAAAAATGGGCAAAAGATCTGAAAATTTCTCATCTCATCCAAACATTGACAGACTACAGAACACATAAAGAAACAATGAGCAAAATAATACACATCATTAAGTAATTGCAAATGGAAATGAGACACCTATTAAAATGGGTAAAATAAAAATGCAGCATCAAATTTGGGTGAAGATGTGGAGCAACAGGAACTCCCGTGCATTGCTGGTGGAAGTGAAAACTAGTGCGGCAAGTTCAGGAATCAGCCTGCCAGCTGTTTACACAACAAAATCTACTGCTGACAAGCAATCCAGTGGTTAGGATCCCTGATATGGACAGATGAACTACAGTCTACGTCCAAGTCAACCTGCATAGGAATGTTTATAATAGTTTCTTTCATTGATGCCAATACAGAAGCAATCAAACTCTCTTTCAGTGTTGAAAGGCAAAGCAAATTGTGGAACCCTCATACAATGAAATATTATACAGCACTAATGTGCTCTGAATCCATGAAAAAACTTAGAGACCTTAAATGAATGTCATAATGTAACATTCTAAAAACTGCATTGCTACAGCTATATGGCCATCCGGAAAAGGCAAAAATTATGATGATAGTATATGTGTTGGTGGTTGCCTGGAGTACTGGAAACATGATGAGTAGGTAAAACACAGGTGCTTTTTAGAGCCATAAAACAATTCTGCATGATTCCATAATGATGGACTCATGTCTTGATGTGTTTGTAAAAACCACAATATTTAAAAGACAATGTATGTACCCTCATTTACACTGTGGCCTGTAATAATAATCTGTCAATATTGGTGCATCAAACATGGAAATAATACTACATGAATGGATGGTGGTAGAACTGGTGAAGCTATTTTCAGGTAGATATAAGAGGATCTAGGGAAGTGTTGTAATTTTTGCTAAATTTTTCTGTAAGCCTATAACTTCTCTAAAAAATAAAGCCTAATAAAATTTTAAATGCACAAACATGTGCAAAGTCATATGCATACTATGAATTTACACTCTCATATGACTTTGTTGTGATTTGAGAAAGTTTTTCATTTTATCATTATTTTTGATTTGAATAATATTTGTACATATTTATGAAGTATGATGTGAAATTCTGACTCATGCATTCATAGGATAGTAATTAACTCAGGACAGTTAGCACATTTATTTCCTTAAACATCTATCATTTGTTTATGACAAGTAGTTAAAAATTCTTATTTTCTAATTATCTTAAAAGAGACAGTACAATTATCATATATATCCTGTGATGCCATTCCACTGGAACTTATATCTTGTACCAAGCAATAATACTGCATCCAGGGATTGACTTATCTCTTCTTTTTCCCCATTCTCCTTAGTTTTTGGTAACCACTATTGTATTCTCAACTACTATGAAATGCGTTTTCAAGAAAATTTTAGTATCTAACAGCAGATGTTCTTTTCAAAATTATTCTGTGATATTCGTATGCACAGTTGGCAAGCATTTGTCTTTAAGTACAATGTCTATTTTTCATATATACATTTGCCCAAGTAAAGAGGTAAGTTAAAATTTATAGCAACTCCTTGTAACAGAGTGTCACAGATTAAATTCACAGTGTAATAATTCAACATATTCTTCGTGATCTCTGTGCATAGATCTTTCTTTTCTGAGACTTACTGCTGGAAGAGGAGATGACTCAAACATTGGGTATTTTCACCAGAATTAGAAAGATTTTATTGTATTACATTTTATTATTTCTCACTTAAACATTAGGCCTAATCTGAATTAAGACATGTTTTTGCTAATATCTTTTTGCTTTACAGAATCCAAGCCCGAATCCCAAACCACATTTGGTGCATGTGTTTCTTCAGATCCCTCCAGTCTTTGATATTTTTAAAGTCATGCTTCTTTTGTAACCTGGACATTTTTATAGAATGTCTTCTAATTTCATTATCTTATAGAAGTCACTCAATTTACATTAATTTGATATTGCTTATGACTCTCTTGAGGACTGACATTTTTATCAGGCATATGATGAGATGAAATTGAGTATCTCTTCAGGAAACTTGTGATATTGTTGCATCTTATTATATGAAATGTTGTTCATAACCATTTGGATAAAATGGCATTACCAAGGTTTGTTTTGTAAAATTACTGTATTTCTCTTTGCAATCAATAAATATCTTGAGGGAATTATGTAGATTGCAAATGTCATGTTTTTCCTCAAATTTCACCTACTCTTAGCATATATCAATACACCTTGTATGCTGCAAACGCTACTGCATTGTTTTAATGATGTCTCTCTCCCCCCTCTTTATTTTGTACCAGGGATGGAACGCATGTCCTTGAACTTGCGAGAGAGGTACTTAAGCCACTGAGCTAAATCCCTGCCCTTTTTCCCTTTTTTGTACTGTACTTGTGAATTGGAATTTTTCCATGGGGGCATACTGTAGAGTCTTATTCATTTATTCAATTATATATATAATTAATGTTTATTCTATTGTAAAAGTTATCATCTAATCATATCATTATCAATTTTTATTGGTCTATCTTTCCAACTTTGCATGATTACCTTGTTTGGATTAGCTCCTTTGCTCCTTTGAAATTCTCTCATCCTTTATTGAGTTCTTTACTTTCTGGCACTATAAAATGCTCTGAGATCACATTCATTTCCTTGGCCCAGTCCTGAAATCAAACACTCATTCAGGAATGTCTGGTACATTTTATTAGAGAATGAATTTGAAAAAGTAAGACTACTAAGGAGTCAACTATTTAGGTCCCTGAAGGCAACAGTTATAGAAAATTGCATACATATGTACATGTACACATGCATTCTTTACACACTCAAACACCTGTGTAGATCTTCTGTCATCTATCTGCACATGTGTTTTTAAAGCCTTCTTTTATACTGATACTTCTGATTTCAATCATACTCCATGGAGTGTACTCTACTCTTCACTCTTGCCTTATTTTAACTTCTTTCTCTTAGGGGAAACTTGGCTCTTATTACCTATGATATAACTTCATCTTTGTTTCACTTTAATATACAAAAAATACTATTCAAATAGTAACCAATAACCAACAAAATCACTAACATTTTTCACAGTGAGGAAAAGAGGAAAATATATTTTAAAAGAGAAAAAAAAACAAATAAAAATAAAGAAATTAGAATCTTCCCAGAATCCATGTCATCTTTGTAAGAGTAGTGGTATGGGATTCAATTAGATGCAAATTTGGAGAAAATAAACATTTCTACCTGTGGAGTGGTAACTATAGTCCCACAAAAAGTGGGAAAGTTCACATTCAATATTTTTTTCTAATGAAGTTACTTGGTAATATATTTTAATAAAAAATAGAAAAATAAAGGAAAAATGAGATCGAGAAACAACTGAATTTTTCCTGTAAGAAAAATAAATTTCACTTCATCACATTTTGTGATAGACCTGAGGGAAAATCATGCAAAGTAAAGGAAATCAAGTTCCTCCTACAAGAAATGAAATCCTACAACAAGAATATACTGTGTCAAGTAATCAGACAGAAGGCTGAAATATATTAGGCATCAACTGAAGTGTATTTATATTTTCTAAAGAAGAAATAAATGGAAATATAAACCTCTGTTAAACTCTAGGCAAACTTGTGACACAATTCTAAAATTCTAAGGCAATATGAATTGCATTATCTTGAGTCATTGACATATTGTAAAGAAAAATCAACTCGAAACAGGTATCATTTTGTTTGCAGTAGCACAAGTGTTGTTACAAAACTCAATAGACCAGAAAACAAGGAATAGATGAATAAAGTGTGGTATATGTACACTTTGAAATATTAACTTAGCCATAAAGAAAAACAAAATCATGTCATTTTCAGGAAAATGAATGGAATTTGAAGTTACATTGAATGAAATCAACCAGATTCAGAAAATTAGATATTTCATGTTTTCTCTTATAAAGGAAACATAAAGATCATATAAAAATACACAAATTAATAAAAGAAAGGAGAGAAGTCAGGACACAGGAAGGTAGACTCCAGGAGATGGGGAAGGAGAAAATCTGGAGAGAGTGGAAAGGGCGAGTGAGTGAAGTATTGAAGCTAGTCAGAATGTGTTAAGTGCATGTGACAACCTTCCCAAATATAATCCATCATCTTGTAATATTCACATGCATTAATAAAAAATTTTTAAAAGATCTTGTATAAAAGGAAAAGGATTCTGATCACTCTTCTATGTACTCATGTCTCAGCTATTGTAGATTAAATTTTGTTTTTGGTTATAAATTTTTGGAATCAACTTGAAGTCTAAAAAAGTTTTAAATAAAATTTAAGAACAAAATGTATGAGTTATGTAATTTTTAAAATACAGTAAAAGAGCTGAAAGGCATCAAGAGGCTTAAGAAAGGAAAAGGTGTGGCAGAAAAACATGGGTTAATAAAGCTAAATACAACTGACAGAAATTGGAAGGATCAAGAAGCAAAGAAGTATGACACAATGCTTAAAGTTGTAGGAATGAGAATATTTTTGAAGTTAACTAATGAATAAATTTTTAAAATTATATCTGCATGAAGAACAGTTGTGAGAATGGTGGGCAAGAGACAATGTGATGCAAATATTTCTATGAGTAGTAAATAATGTCTAAAGAATCAACAGTCTTATATGACTAATGATTATCTTTTCAGAAGTAGTCAGCAAAAGAATAAAAATAAAAGTAGTTTCCGCTTGAAAGCAGAACAGCAAAGCTTTAGGGATAAGCTGGAACTGCCAGCTTTTTATGGCAAACTTCACTGTCACTTTTATTATCATGTGTGTGTGTATAGCTTTGTTTTCATATAACATAATTTTACCACTAATGGAAGTCATATTCTCAGCTATCTCTACATAATCATCCTACCTAATTCATATGGCTTTCTCTAGTAATGAGGTTGGGTTATCCAGGATATAATCAGAGGAATCTTTCAGCTACTTAGTCACAGCGGACACCACAACCTTGCAGCCAAGAATTTAATTCAAAGAAAATAGCTAAAAGAGCAAAATCTAGGAGTATTATAGATTTATGCACAAAGTAAGAAACTAAAAACCCAAAAGCAAATATTCACTAGTAGCACTATGATAGAAAAATACTGACAAGACATGTCATCCTATGTTTAAGACTTTTACAAAGTTTTGAGCCTACATGGCTAACTGTAACTAGAAGAAAATAAAAAAATCTTGCATCCAATATGTATTCATGCAAATACACACATACTAAATTTATCAAAATATGGAAATATTAGCAGATGCATTGCATTTTTCTGTTTCTTTCCCTGCTGATAGGAAAGAAAAAGAACTACTATTCTCCATGGGGTAACAGCAGCCTTGTTGATTAAGCCTGCAACAGTTGACATAAATTGGAATTATTTTTCCAGGCTGGGCAGTGTCTTGGCAGTGTTATGATGATGATGGTAGTCATAAAACTATTTTATGCCATTTCTTTCATATGAAAATTAACATGTGCTTTCACAGAGTCATCTCATAATTAATGCCATATGTCTTTTTTATTGAAAAGACAGTTTGGGGTGATGTAGCCTGAGAATATTCTTTCACGCTTGTTCTAAATTACATTACTACTTACTAAAAACATCATTTCCTGCAAACACCATCAGAACATTACCATTTCTCTTTATAATCAGATTTCATTTCTACACAAAATAGTCATTTTTTACATGACAAGTATCTATCAGTACAAATAATTGTATGTTTCCTTCTCTATTTTCTTCTCTTTTCATTACATAAATATCTGAATTTTCTTTAGAAACTTCAGAACTTTCATTGATGTTTTGAACAGTGTTCTTATTGTGTTTAGTTTTGAAACAATAATTCTTAAAATGCTTGCATAATATTTCACTAATACATCCCGATTACTTTTACTTTGTGTGCTATTATCTTTTAAATACATCTTACCTTGCGAGCAATCCATAGAAATAAAATGAACTCCTTTTGTTGGTTTTTTGGTGTGTGTGAAAAATAGGATTTTGTTTCTTAAATTTTTACTTTGAAATAATTTTGCAGTCATGAAAGTTGCAAAATGACACTTGCTCTGTGCCTGTCACCAAGCAACACTTATTGGTGAAATCTTAAAACAGTTATAGCCAGGATATTGATTGGTACAATATGGTTAACTAGAGCACAGCCTTCCCCTGACTTTATTGAACTTTTTAAAATGCAGTTTTAAATGTACAATTAATGCATTTGAATATACTAGCATTACACACTAGTATTTACACTAGTATTTACACGAGTATATTAATGGAAATTAATATCAGAAGCTTTTTCACTACATAGGAGTTATTTAGGTGTCTTTTAGCAACCAACATTCCCATCTCAACCACTGAAAATTAATGGTTTGCTTTTTATTACCAAAGATTATTTTGCCCTTCTATCATTTTGTAGGAATGGATCTACACAATATAAAAGTATTTGCATGTGACTGATTTTCAGGAGTGTCACAATTTTATATTCACTTATGTTATTTTTTTATGTAAGTAGCTTGATTTTTTTTATTGTTTACTAGTACTCCATAGGATAAAGTTATGGAAATTTATCAATTCATCTAAAACATATCTGTGTTTGTTTTAATAACTAGTTTTTGTTAATGAAGTTGTAATGAATATTTGTGTACAAGCTTTTCTAATGGACAGATACACTAATGTAGTTTGGGTGAATAATTACAAAATGAAAATGATGAGTAATGTGTATCAACGCTTATATGCCAGAAACTGCCAAATAGTTTTCAAAAAAGGCACTATCATATTTATTTTTACCTACAATGTCTAAGTGTTTAAAGTTGTTATATTTTGTTTCCAACATTTGTTGTCTTTAATTTTAACTATATTATTAGGTCAGATTAGTATTTACTAATAATTTTAATTCAACATATAGCAATAATTAATGATTTTAGGCCTCTTTATATGCTTAGTTGGCATTTATACATCATTGCTCAGAAATCAAATTGGTGATGATACTATTTTTTCCTTCCAAAATTATTTTTACACTATGTGGACAATCAGTTGTCTGAATACATGGGCACTTGTGAACTCATTATTGTTTGGTATTAAGCTATATGATTATATTTGGTCAATATTGCATTGTCTCAAGTACTGTAGCTTTATAATTGTTTTCAAATCATCTGCACTGTAAGTCTTCCAACTTTGTTGTTATTTTACAAAACTATCTTAGATTTATATCTTCACAAACATTCTAGAATCAACTTTTCAATTTCTATCAAAATGTTACTTTGATTTCATTACTAACTACAGATGACTCAGGGAAAGATTAGCAACTAAATAATTGTGGATCTCTCAGTACATGTACTAGGGTGCCTTAGTTACTTTTTACTCATTGCAGAGACAAAATATCTGATGCCCAAAGTTGGGAAAGGAAAGGTTTATTTTTGGGCCGAAGATTTAGCTCAGTGGCTTAGGTGCCTACCTGGCAAGTACAAGGTTGTGAGTTCAATTCCCAGTACAAAAAAAAAGGTTTATTTCTTACAGTTTTGGCGGTTTCAGTCCATGCTCAGTTGGCTCCAAGGCAGGGTGGCATGGCGGGGTCACAGTTTATGGTGGCTGCAGACAGCAAAGCGAAACCAGCAAGAGAGAGACACACCTTCTTCCTGCCATTACATCATATCCTGGCTCCACCCCCTAGGAGGGTGTAGCACTGACACCATCAAGCCAAGCACTAGACAATGAACCAGTCAATGCAAATACATGAGGCCTGGGGGCCACAGACATAAACCATGACATTCCATCCCTGGCCCCCAGAGACTCACGCATTACCTTTATATAAAAGACATTTAGTCTATCTCCAAGAGTTGCAAAAGTCCTAAGATTTTTAGCATTGCTGAGAAGTCCAAGTCCCAAGTCTCCTCCAATATCTATGGCAAACTCTTAACTGTAACCCCCTGTACAAGTGAAAGAAGGTTAAACATTTCTGAAATGCAAAGGCACAAAATAAATATTACCATTCCAAAAGTTACAAACCGGGGAATATTAAGTATTGGAAACAGAGAAAGTCCAACATCCAGCAGGGTGAACATTAAGTCCTAGAGTTCCATGCTCACCCTTTAAGCAATTTGGTTGCAAGCTCCAAAAGGCTTGGGTGATTCCACCCCCAGGGCTCTTCCAGGGATTTCAGCTCCCATAGCTTTTCTCTTAAACCTTTTCTGCTCAGTTTTTGCAGCTTTCCTTGGATGATCCACATTTTTGGCTTTTCCAAACTTTTGGGATCTCCACTGCACCTTTGGCTTCACACTTACATCTTTACATATTGCCCTCTCAGGGGCACACTTTTTGGACTCCTAGGCCCTTTGCAATTGAGGTGGAAGCCTTTTTACCCTCAGAATTTGTGGATTTTCCTTTCACCTAAAATCAGCACCATGTGGATGCTGCCAAGGTCTGCTGCCAGCTGGAGCAGTAGCCCGGCTTTTCTCTCTCTTGGCTGTAGGGATCGATTGCCTAGATCACTGGGCTCTGTGAACTTGATTGTGAAGAAAAGATTTTCTATGTTGCTGCCATTCTGGAACCTCATGTGGCTGCCACCATTCTGGAACCTCATGTGGCCTCCTGTGCCATTCTGGAGCATGGTACTCTGAAGCGTTCTCATCTGAGAAAATTCTTTCACCTTTGCAATTTGGAGGCTGCAAACGGTGAAAACCCGATGCTTCCTGGGATGCCTGGTGGCCGTCGTTCTTATCTCTCTGTTTCTTCTCAGCAATCCAAGTCTCTGGCACTATCTTTACAATCCACAGCTTTACTGGAGTTTTCCTTCTGGCCAAACTCATAGTGTTTTAAATTATCCTGCGGGGCTCTTTATTCTTGATTTGCAACATAAAGCTGGCTTAAAAGCCCCAAACAATAGCCATGCCACAGCCTCAACATTTGACTGCCTTGAGATTTCCTTTGCCAGATTAATCAGTCCATTACCCTTAATCTCAGTCTCAGGCAAAGTCTCTGGGCATGAGCAAAATGCAGGCAAACTTTCTGTCAAGCCATAACACACATCATAGGGAGTCCAACAACCAATACAGTCTTCCTTCCCAGCAGAAACCTCGCAAGCCTGGTCTTTACTATCAGGTTTCCTCTCAGCCTTTTGGCCTCCTGAGCTCTGACCAGAATCTCCTCTACAAAACAGCCTCAGCTGCTCCAGCTCTATGTATCCAGGCAACAAGTCTGAACCTCTCCAAACTCTGCACACAAACCATTTCCAAAGCCTCTTGAAAACTTACATGGTCAGGTATAGTCACAGCAATGACTCCACGCCTCGGTACCAAATTCTGTCTTAGTTACTTTTTACTCATCAGAGAGACAAAATACCTGATGCCCAAAGTTGGGAAAGGAAAGGTTTATTTCTTACATTTTTGGAGGTTTCAGCCCATACTCAGTTGGCTCCAAGGCAAGGTGTCATGGTGGGGCCACAGTTCATGGCAGCTGCAAACAGCAAAGTGGAAATTGGCAAGAGAGAGACACACTTTCTTCCTGCCATTACATCATATCCTGCTCCACCCCCTAGGAGGGTGTAGCACTGACACCATCCATCCAAGCACTAGACAATAAACCAGTCACAAATGTACAATGCAAATACATGAGGCCTGGGGGCCACCGACATAAACCATGACATAGGGTTAGCAGATAATTTTTGTAGAGCTTTTTATTTTTTGCAACATTATTTGGTGATTTTCAACTTAAAGGGATAGTATATACTTTATAGAAGTTACTTAGATGTATTTCTAAGTACTAAATGCCTTTTGGTGTGAATAGCTGTTAAATTAACTTCTAGAATACTTTCTATACAATGTACACAGAAACAAGCTTACACGGGGCATTAACATAGAGTTAATGCAAGTATCTATCATATATTTAATTATTCTCTGTAATCTCTCAGCTCAAACAGTTCAGTTTAACTTCTTTCAAGGTAAGGAAATATTCTTCTTAAGGTACAATGTTACAGTTCTACAGCATTGCAATACTAAAAGAAGTTTCTTTGTGAAAGTGAAAACAGTAGCCTTACATTTTTCTTCTGTTTCTTCAGTACCAGGGACTAAACACATGATCTTGTGCTTTCCAGGCAGGTGCTTATGCCACATAGCTAAGTCCTTGGCCCCTAGCCTTACATTTTATGAGGCAGAGGTCTGAGAAATAAGCCTAACATTCTTTAAATATAAATGCTTACAATGTTTATACCTTTACATTTGTCAGTTTTCTAATTGTTCTTTTTTTAAGGTGACTATCTCTAGTTACTCCACTAATTAATGATGTCATGTCATCTGAGTTCTCAGTAATTCACATGGCTCTTTCACATAAACTCCAGCATGTATCACCCTTTAAGAGTGATATTGTGCGCTAAATATCATGTTGCACCACAGGATTTAGTAATAAATATAATAACAAAATTGTCCCAATTATCTTCCCAAATTAAACATTCTATATTCTTACAATTTGATTTAAAACGTTCCTTCAATTGGATGTCGTACAATTGAATAAATCAGTTCTATGCCTAAACTTCCCTGAATCATTTGATCAATATTAATTCTTGTTCTTTTGTCAAGGCTCTCATACTTATTCTGGTACTCTGAATTAACATGCCAAACTAGTTACCTCTGCAATAAAAAACTGTTTTTACTTTTTGAGACTGGTTTAATGCTACATATATGGATGTATTTGTTTGCATTAGATAAATATGATGTTAGATAAACCTGAAATATGTCTACAACTAAAACTGCATTCAGATTTTAGTTAATTTAGAGAAAAGGTCAACAATTATAGCCTTATGTAATTCAGTTAAAATAAATTCATGCAATCAGAGATAAATAAATCTATGTTGTTAATTAACACTTAATCCCACTGATAAGTTCAAATTTATTGCTTACATATGTTTAAAAAGTAATGAATAGGTAGCCAAAAAGTTAACACATTATAATTTAAGAAAGAAACAAATATATTCAATGTTGTTAATGTAGCTTGAAATTCAGGTCGTAAATTATTTTAATAATTTTTAATTTGAAAAAAATGAATAATTAAATTGCTATTATTTTACAAAAGAATTCATTATAGCTCTGCTTATAAGATACAACTCATAAACACAAATTGTTATAGTTATTGTTTCAGTTAATCAGATAGCTATATTTGATGAAAACACCAAATTTGCCAAAATTTTCCCTGGTCCCACATGTGATGATGATCTTGAGAAATATTCCTTTAAACATACTATTTTTCAAGGCTATTTGAGATATACTTTCATATGTATTGAAAATATGCAAAAAACAAGTTAAGGAAAATTCTTTAATGTTAATCCTGAAAGAGTGGCCATTATCAACAAATCAAGTGGTAAGAAATGGTGAAGCTGTGGAGAAAAAGAAATCCTTCTACGTGGTTGGTGGGGATGTAAAACAGTACAGCCACTGTAGAAATCAGTATGGAAAAATAAAAGGCATCAATATGGAGATTCCTCAAAAAGCTGAAACTGGAAATTCTATTTGACGCAGTTTCCCTTGCTAAATATCTTCCTGAAATCATTAAAGACATGACATTGCAGTGATATATGTGTATCTATGTTTTTAACAGCACAGTTCTTAATAGCTAAGTCTTGGAACTTACTTACATGTCCATTCACAAATGAATGGGTAAAGTAAATGTATTTACATATAATGAAACACTATTCTTCCATAAGTAAGACATATTTGAGTTATATGTAGGAAAATGGATATCCTTTGAGTCGTAATGTTAAGTGAAATGAACAAGATATACAAGCCTAAATATTGTGTGGTTTGCTTTATATGAGAACCCCAATTTACAAATACAGAGAAAAAAAAGTGGTGGTGGTTCAGGCCACAGAGAGGTGCATTATATGACCATGGAAAATACGCTCAGAGTGCACACTAGCAGTTTCCTGGTCAAGACCTGAATTCTTCAGATAATTACAGTTGGGCAGCAAGAACAGTAAGCAAAAGATGACATTTACTTCCTCATTTAAGAAACAGAAAAGCATCCAAATAATTCTTTGGTACCAGGGATTGAATTCACAACCTCAGGTTTGCCAAGCAGATGCTTATACCACTGAGCTAAATCCCTGGTGATCCAAATAATTCTGAAATAGAGTTTAGAGTGGCATGGTAGTAACAGCAAAGATGCATAGAGTAGTTTTGGGTCAATTACTTCAGTAATCAGGCAAGCAGGTCCAGGAGAAGATTTGATGACCATGGATGGAGTGACTATCATGATGTTGGGAGCTGTGACAGAACTGGCTTTGGCAAGTTTGAAAGTAGTATATATAGTCGAGGGTATGACAAATTAGATGAAGACAAAAGATCAAAATGACTTCCACCAAGTGAAAGCTTAGAACGGGAACTCTTCTGAGAAAAATACTGGGATTAAATTTGAGAAAATCAATGATATAGCTGTAGAGGCAACTGATAATCACTGTCCTCCACATATTGAACATTTCAGCGAAGTGGAGATGGGAGAAATTATCATAGGGAACATCAGACTTACTGTCCTTGTATAGTTTATGATTTTGCTTATATTTTTTAGCATACTCTAGACTTAGAATATAAATGCTACTTTCTAGCTGCTACTCTAGGACATGTGATGGGCAGGATGAAAAGAAGAATAATTGCATTAGACTTCTGCAATAGCTTCATATTGGCTAAAGATGACAGGATACTGGATAGGGAGTTTGAACCTCAGATACAGCCTAGAGATGACAATGCTGCTTTTCCTAAGGAGACAGAGATGCTTGCTCCTGACTTCTTGGATGCATAGATCTTTACAGCTGTAGTCAAACTAGGTTCTATGTCTGAGAACATCACACTGAAAGTAGTTTGAGTTGGAAGAGTTAGATAAACAGTCATTTCTGCTTGATCTATTACATGCAATGGGAAAGGACTCACTGACTTTAGTATTTGTGGAGACCAAAAAGGGTGCAGATTCTTTGGAGGATTTCTTATATCACAAAAAGTGTTCTTGTACCAGCATTCATGGAGACTGATCACAGAGACTGAGAGAAATCTCTTTATCAGCTCCACTCTGGAAACGCCCAATTCTAGCAACCACGGATGTGGCAGCAAGAGGTCCAGATACTTCAAAGGTGAAATAGATGATCAACTGTGATTTGGCAAATGACATAGACGAATACGTGCATCACATTTGCCATGCAGAATGTGCAGGCAAACTTGGCCTGCCACCTCATTCTTCAATGAACATATTGGAACCATCACAAAGGAAAATGTGTCATTTGGTCGGAAATATGGCTCATGAACACCATTACAAGAGTAGCAGTCATGGATGGTCTAAGAGCAGATTCAGCGGAGAATTTGGTTTCAGAAAATTTCAAAAAAGTAGTGGTTCCAGCAGTTCTTGTTTTAGTAGCGATCATTCAAGCAATAGCCACAGCAGCAGAATTCATCAGGACAAAAAAAAAGATTTGATGGAAGTGGCTATGGAATAGGTGGAAATTATCATTCACAGGGAGCTAACTGGTAGAGCAACTGAATTTCCTTCGCTACAGTCACCATGCTTTCCTGTAAGCTAGTACAGAAACCATGTGTAACTTAGACCACACTGTGTAGTTTCAAGGACTTGCAGTATATACTCAGTTGTGATTCTCCTGACAATTCCAAGAAAGCACAAACTCACAAGAAGACATGAACAAAACAGCTAAATTCCTAATGAGAAGTTTAAGACTTAGTTGCTGCAGTATGGGTTGACTCACCTCCTGTTTAGTCCCACCACAAATGGCATTTATAGTTTTGTGACCTATGGTCATTTGCTTGTTAATGTACTGTGACTTTAACTTTAGAAACTGTATTATTTTGACGTCATGTTGACCCAGTAATGCTCAAGATAGCAACGGTTTGAACAAAATAAATTTACTGAATTTGGCTACAACAAAATCTTGGCACACGGGTGTGATTCATTTTAATGGTGATAATCAGTCCATCAGCAAGTGTAAGGGAAAAAAATAGTGCAGTACCTGTGTTAGGACAGACCTGTGCAGACCTTGGTGGCAAAGTGGACATCTTAAAATGTAATTACTTCCTAACTTGGCAAACTGTGTGAAGTTCTGACTTGCTAACTGTGTCCCGAATAGGCTCTTAGAAACTCAAACTATCAGAAGCCATTCTAGTTACGATGAAGTGTGATGTGTGAACACACCTGTGACAGTTTTTAAAAGCCCTCTTTAAAGTTAATGCAAGTAAATACAGCAATTCTCTACCTAGTGTTTTGTTGTTAGCTGATTTTACGTTAGGTGTCTGTGGGCATACTGTTACAGGGAAAGTTTTAATACATGGTAAAGTGATTTGTAGAATGTAAATTCTTTAATGTGTGCCATGAATAAAATTGAGATGTTAGAATGGTGGTTCACAGGCATGACCACTCCTTGTTACAGGCCTTGGATTCTCATTTTTACTGGAGACAGTGTTGTTGTCTTTTTGGTCAAGAAAATACGAATTGAAAAGATTATAAAGTAGGCTTCATTTTAATGCAGGTTCACTCTGCACTGTTGCAGTTGCATTGAAATGTGAAGGTGTTTTACATATGTAGACTTTGTAAATCTTAAGATGAATGAATTGAGATCTCTTAGCAGTGTATTTTTAGTGTATTTTAGTTGCACAGGTTTGTATTGTATTTATAGTCCCCTTGTGCTAAATTTGGCCAAAGGTAATTGTCTACTACTAAAAAGAAAATGCCCCTCCACCTGGAAAGTTGTGGAAAGAATGCATTGCTCTTTAAAAATGAAATCTTAGTTCAGCTTAAATTGGAAAAATTTCATAAAGTGAAATAGATTTTCTAGTGTATTATGCCTTGATCTAAACCTTTATTGCACTTGACAATACTGAGATCATTTGTTAACAGTACTATTTCTATTAGTGTAAGTTTAGGTTCATGGATATTTTGACCAATGTATTTGTTGTTTCACACATTCAGTTAACTTTTTGCATATGTCTTGAATGCAAAGCCTTAAACATCCAATCTTATTTTGCCTTTTGGAGATTGTTAAACAACATTTGTTAAGAGCTAGTTTCTAAAATTTTACTTGGGACCATGGATGATGGTTAAGAAGAAAACTATTTGCCTTTGACAGATCTTAGATAACTTTTGCTGTTAGTTTGCAAAATATTTATTGAATATTTTGACAAATACTTACTATAGTAAGCCTAATAGTGATTTTTTAAAAACTTATAGAAACTTGGCCAAGAAACAGCAGAGAAACATTGACCCTTGAGTGTTGAATGTAACCATATGAAGTAATATATTTTAGGGTAGTGTGAGGTTTTAATATTAAATTCTATTACAGTCAAATTACCAACACTGGCATTGCAGTTAGGATTTTCTGATAAAATTTAAGAAAAAAACTGTCAACTTGAAATTAATATATGCCAAATTTTTGATATACCTATCTTTAAGACATTAATGAAACTTGCAAAATAAAATGAAGTATGCACATTGTCACAGTTTCTTTGACTTTTGTTTAGCTATGTGTTTGGTTTGGTTTTTTAGTGATTGTCTAGGATATTCACAATCTTCTAACATGTGTTTCTTTTTCTATTGCCATAATTAGTGATTTTTTAAAGTCATTTCTGTTATCAGCAGCAATATTTTCAGTAAGTAAAAATGGGTTCCACTTGCTAAATGTAAACATTGAACTCAAGTAACTTTATTTTTTTTAATTTTTTTTTAATTTGAAAGAGAATAAAACAGAAGGGGGCAGTACAGAGCAGATCAGAACAGGACAGCATAGGCAACACAGTACTTTACATTAAGTCAACTGGACATCAACAGTAGCTAACAGCATATCTCTTACTCTGCTATAGTTGAGCATAGTTTCAAATACAATAATATCAAACATAATGCAATAGTATAAAGCCATGCATAGAGTGAAAGAATTACAGGGCTTTCTGAACCAAATAACAGAAAATGTTCAATGGGTACTATAATATCTCATTTTTGATAAAAAAGAAAAAAATTTGTTTGAGCTATCAAACATATTCAAATTCCAATAAGACACAATGTGATAGAACCAATGGTAGTAGAACAAAAAAAGCATGGTAGGACTTCTAAGAAGGATGATATTAAATCAGCAATAGCTGTCATAATGTTTTGTTTTCTTCAAAATTGCTATTCACATCATCAAGTATGATATAGTCAAACAAAACAGGATAAAACCATTCCAACTGATGATTGAAAACTTTGAAAGACTTCGAAGCTGTGAGATGGGTACTAATCACTTATTGCATGAGTTTGAGATGCGAGCACTACATTACAATGTTTATTTTTCTTTTACTAAAATAAAAAGTTGAAGCCTAGAAGCAAATAAATAAAGAGCAAAATACAAAATAGACAATAAGAATAGGTAAATAGATCTTTCTCAAATTGGGAAGAGATCAAGAGATGGATGGAGGGGTTTGGGAGGAGAAGATGATGATGAAAACATTGAATGAAGATGTGTTAGGTATGTGTGTCAACTCCACACAAGGAATGGACACGCTATTTACTGCACACAGGTATTAATAAATAAATTCATAAATAAAATATTTCATGAACCACATCATCCTAAAACTGGACTCAACTCTAAAATATCAACTTGATTTTAAGACACCAAGTTTGAGACCCATGATATAGAAAGTAAATCTAATATCTACAAAGATCAGTATTTTAACTAATGATTGATATAAATTCATACAAAGGGAAGAAATACTACTTGAATTGGTTTAAGCTAATAGATATGGGCTATTGAACCTATAACAGGGTTTATTTAAAGGAAAGAGTTCCTTGGTACTCAAAGCTCTTCCATTGCTATATTCTGGAAGACCAAGGCTATGTGAGTGGCACAGCCAGAGTTCTTGGTGTGGCTATGAAAGCTAGGAACCTGGGAGCTCTGACTTGAGTGAGAGTCAAAGTCCACCACAGGCAATGGAACATGATGAAGAATTAAAAACAAAAGCAAACAAATGTATTTAGTTTGAAAAACTGCTAATAAAATCAGTCATGGAACTTGTGAAATGGTTTCTGTATATTATCTTCAAGTGTTCAAAATTACAGAGAAAAGTATTTTTAACTTTATAAATGAGAAAACTTGTGAACAGAGGTGCTAAATTTTACAAATTTTATAGTCACAAAGTTTAAAGGTAGGGTTTCAACTTATTGAATCACACTTATTTTTAAGATCTGATATTTTTGTTTTAAAAGTGTTTTATTTTTAATCAATACATGAAAATTATATGAGAAATATCCAATTTGATTAATATCTTTAGAAATGATGAGTTCCATGTTTTTGAAGGCTGTAATATATATATGTTATCTGTATATATATATATATATATGTGTGTGTGTGTGTGTATCTGTATATATATATATATATGTATTATATATGTATACAGTATATATGTATAATATATGTATATGCATATATGTATACATTTGTATATATACATTTATATGTATATATGTATATATTATTATGTACTATATATGTATATATTATATATATGGCAGCCTTCAGAAAGACATATTATATTTTTATATTATATTTTTTATTCTATATATCTGTTGATAGGTTAATTCCATATCTTGACTACTATGAATAATGTTACAAAGAGTATGATATTGTAGGTATGCGTTCTGAATTTTTCCTTTTGAATAAAAGCATATTAGGGGAATTTTTGTAGTTATGTGGTAGCTCTGCTTTTAATTTTTGGAGAAACCATTATAATGTTTTCCATAGTTGCTGCCCTAAATTACAACTCATAAACAATATGTAAGTGTACTCTTTTCTGTACATGTTCTCAAAAAGTAATTTTCTTTCATAAATTTTAAATAACTATTCTAAAAAGAGTGAAATGATCATTTTATCATGAGTTTAATGTGCATATATCTGATTACTGATTTTAAATATTTTGCAGACATCTGTTGTTACTTCTATTAGAATTTTGTGTTTCCAAGGGAAGCTTGAGATAGTTTGCTCAAGACCAGTCTGAAGTACACATAAGATTGCATATCAAATAAGAACTGAAGGAGTAATAAAACCCAAAATGTGTAATTGCTACTGTCAAAAAGAGAGGTAAAGAAAGTGCTCTAAAGGATATAACTGCATGTATGTATGTGTGTAAGACAGATGACCATATTACTAAGTTTTTGTTGGATTGTTGAGCAGAAATGTTTGCAGTCTATTTGAATGTCCACTTTGTATGCTTTAATTTTGTAACTTGAACAACTATTGCTAAGATGACAGTATTTAATTTAAAAAAAAGAATTTGGGGTTTCTTTCCTTTTTAAGAGAAATATCTATTCAGATCCTTTGCCTGCTCTTTTGAATCTCTTACTATGTAGTTGTTCTTAGTTCAGAATACAATCTACATTTTAATGGCTTGTTGCATAAACAAGTTTACAAATATTGTTTTGTAGGTTATATCTTAATTTTGTTGATTATGTCCTTCTGTACAGAGCCTATTAGTTTGATGTAATCCCATTTTTCTATATTTATTGTGTTTTCAATTGTCTCTCTATTGCTGATTAACCTTTCAAATCCAGAAACCTCATTACACAGAACAACCTTATAGACCTCTGTTATTTTTTCCATAGTTTCACATTTTTAAGTTCTTATGTACAGTTATTTAGTATATTTGGAGTGGATTTTAATCTATATTATGAAATGAAGTTCTAACTCTGTTTTGCATGTTGTCCTAATGTCATTTATTGAAGAGATTGTAAGATCTTATATTTTGCAATTACCAGGTGTTAACTTGTATTAAAACATAGATATTGAAGTAGATATGACCACTGTATTGGTCAGTGTTTTCCAAAGTAACTGCACCAGCAGACTGTATCTAGAGAGGAGAAGAAGTAAAGCAGATTCATTGTACAATAGGCTTTTGGGTCATGCGATTATGGAGAACAAAAAAGCCCATGATTTTCATCTACAAGCTAAAGAACTAGAGAAGCCAGACACACAATTTGCTCTGCTCAGAAGGCTCCAGGATTAGGAAAGTGATAGTGTAACCCCTTATCAGAGGCCAAAGGCCTGAGAACAGGTCCAGTGGCCCAAGGACCAAGAGAGCTGATGGCCAAAGTCAGGAAAACTTTATGTCTCTGTTCAGGGAAATAAGAATTTATTTTTCCACTGAACCACATTAATGAGAGAGGATCTTCCTTACTATGTTTTCCAATTCAAATGTCATACATTCTATAAATATCCCTACAAAGGCACCTGGAATTGCTGCTTCACTGTTACCTGAGAATCTGTTAACCTAGTCAAGTTGGGATATAAAATTACCCTTCACACACACTACAGAAAAAGTTACATATTTTAATAAAATTACCAAGTTTCTTAGACATTATTGATTTGTTTGACAGATCACTTGCATCAATTTTTTGAGAAACATCTTTCTTGTGACTGTCACTGTATTTCTGAGATGAGACATTTTTACTGCTGTAAGATGAATCACTGTAATACTGTCTAAATTATACAAAGTTGCAGTGTGTTGATTCTTACATACTACAGCTTTCAAACAGATTTTTAGTGATTTTTTACCCCAGGAAATATTTAGAAGTTACATCATTAAGAAATATTGAACTAATTAGTAAAATCAAAATAAGAACTACTTTGAAAAACTTAAATTAAGTTGGTAATTTTTTTGGCTTTAAATCTGAAGTTCACAAGAACATAGATAAAAATATGTATTGTGGAAAAACACATAGAATGTTAAAAGAGAATGTAACATATACTGAAAGTATATTTAGTATAAAGTTTCAATACCTCTCTGAGATAACAATAAGGTACAACATTATAGTAGATGTTAAAACAATAGTTGAGATATTCAAGTTTTACATTATACAAAATATGTTCATTTATCTTTTAGATTAAAGAAAAAAACTATTACAGATTCACACACATCATCAATCTGTTCATAAATTATAACTGTTTATTTTCACTTTTGATGAATTTGCTATGTCACAGTAAGATTGGATTGATGTGTGAGACTATGAAAGATAGACCTACCATTAATTATAAAGAAGAAATAATTTTGGGGAAAATTGTTCATGGAATTCCACATTGACTGGCAAAATGTGAACAGGCTTGAATATTAATTACCTTAATAGAATAAAAATGATAATTCTGACATTTAAGAGGCTGAGACAGGAGGACTACAAATTTGACCTAAGATTGGAAAATTTAGTGACTTAGTAAGAGCCTTTCTCAAAATAAAACATTGCAATAATAAAATGAAGGGATTGGGGATATACCTCACTCTGAAGTCCCTGGTTTCAATTCCTAGTACTACAAAAAATGCTATTTTTAAGGCATCCTGTTCTAGGACTACACAATACCGTTGGCACTTGTACAAGTGTAATTCTTTTCTGTTACCAGAATTTAATACAGAGCTTACTGCAATTTTTTTCTGCTTTGAGTAAATTCAACAATATATACCTGAGATAAATGCTTGGACCTGACAGATTATTGAAGTTGGATTATTCAAGAAAGAATTTCTTAAAACCTGAGAAACAACTTACTTATTTTGCTTAGGGACATTGCTTTAGTACTATTAAGGTTTTTAACATTTTTTATTGATCACATCCACAATTAGGTATTGTGTAAAATACATTGGATACTAGGCTGGCAGTAGGCCTCAGCTGCCTGGGACCATAGCTGCTGGGCTCACCCTTCCACCAGGACCAGCGAGTAAGTACACCTTTCCACCAGGAACATCGCATAAGCCTGCTGCAGACCTGAGCTGCCTGGGGCTGCCACTGCCGGGCCCACCCTTCCACAAGGAATGTGGGAACCTTGGACTACAGTGGACTACCTTACTGGCTAGATGAGAGACTCAGGAACCCCTCACCCAAACAGCAGACCTCAGTAGGCTGTAGTCAGTGTGGTGAATTTGCCCCCCAAAATAGAGGACTGCAATGGGTAAATAGGAATTGAAGTGAAACTCTCTCCAATTTTAATACTTTGACGAACCTGGCAAAAGAGTGGGTACCCTCTCCCCCCACACAGAGAACATCAGACAGGTTGAGGAGTGTGCCAATTATCCCCCCCCAAGTTAGAGAAAATTAAAAGAACTTATGAGACCCCTAGTGACACAATGGGGCCTCAGCTGACACAAACACTATAGCCAGGGAGATCTGGTGACCTGCAACAACCTGAAGAAATAACAACAGCAGGAACTAAGAGTTGCCCTACTTCAATACTTCTGCACTAGTTAGCCCAGAAAGAATATAGGACTCATCCAACAGGCCCTGTAGGAGGAATTCAGAAGACTGGATCTCCTCTTCATTGTGGTATACAGCAATTTGACAAACATCAACGACACAGTAAGACTCTAAAACACACACTACAGAAAGTTGTGATGGTTGGAATAGAAAGACCAGAAATTTATCCAAAACATGAAAATGACTAAACAAAAAGGCAAAATAGAATCCCAAACATCTAGTGCATCAGGCGCAAAGGCAGGCAATAATGAAATAGAGGACCTTAAAAGCAATACACCACAAATTTCTGAAAAGATAGCAAATGAAGTAAAGAAACAAATCCATGAGGCTATAGAGGACCTCAAATTAGAAATAATGTCTTATATAAAGACAAAAGTAACAACCTTAGTAAATGAGTTGCTCAACAAAGAGAAGAAATAGATTTAAAAAATAAAGGAGCATGGGAAATTGATTGAAACCTTGAGTGAACAATGGGGAAAACAAGCAGAATCCACAAAACAAATTGAAATAATATGCAAGAATCAAAAAATTGTATTGAAAGCCTGCAAAACCATTTAAATGAAGCTGAGGATAAAATTTTGGACCTAGAGGACAGAATCACAGATAGCGATCTTGAAAGGGTAGAACTTATAAAAACCACAAAGCAGCATGAAATGACAATCCAGCAGCTTCAAGATGATGCCAGGAAAAAAAATGTTAGATTAATAGGCACCAGTGAGGATGCAGGAGACAATGCAAAGGATATAATTAAGCTGCTCACAGAAGTAATGGCAGAAAATTTCCCAAACATAAGATAAAAAACCTGATATACAAATAAGTGAGGCATAAAGAATGCCAAGCAGTCATAACCAATATAAACCTACACCTAGACATACAATAATTAAGATCTCTGACATACAGCATAAAAACAGAATACTAGAAGCTGTTAGAGAAAAACACAACTCACCTATCATGAAAAGCCTATTAGAATCATGGCAGACTTCTCAGCACAAACATTCAGATTAAGATGAGCTTGGAGTGAAGTATTTCAAGCCATGAAAGAAAACAACTTTCAACCCAGACTGATGTACCCAGCAAAACTGTCTTTCCAATTTAATTCAGAAATAAGACACTTCCATGACAAAGAACAACTGAAGAAATTAATGTCCACCAAACCAACCTCAGAAAGAGTGCTGAAGGATATCACAGATAGAGATAAAAATGACCAAAATCTCCAGAACAAGAACAGAAAGAAATTACCAGACTGGAAAAGAAATTAAACAAAGGAGGAAAGCAGGAAACTAACAATAGAAAAACAACACGGCAAAGTCAAGCCAGTACATATCAGTGATATCCATAAATGTAAATGGGCTCAATTCACAGATCAAAAGAAACAAGTTGAAGAAACAGGATCCCACAATATGCTGTATACAAAAACTGCATCTGACTCAAAAAGAAACTCATAAATTAAAAGTCAAAGGATGGAGAACAGTATTCCATGCAACAGGAACCGAGAAAAAAGCAAGGGTAACTATTTTACTTGCAGACAACGTGAACTTCAAACCTAAAATGATTAAAAGAGAAGGTCACTACATACTTATTAGTGGAAAAATTCAAGAGGAAGAACTAATAATTATAAATATATATATGCACCAAACACAGGAGCATCCAACTATATAGGACAGATACTAAAGGGCATGAAAAACTAAATACATAAGAACATAATTATTACAGGTGACCTTAACAGCCCACTGTCACAAAGAGATAGATCAACTAGGTAAAAAATGAGCAAAGAAATAATAGAAGTGAATCATACCTGTGCGCAATTAGACTTAGTAGATGTTTACAGAGTGTTCCACCCAACCACATCAGAATACATATTTTTCTCAGCTGCCCACAGGACATTCTCCAAAATAGACCATACATTATTCCATAAAACATTCTTAAGTAAATGCAAAGGTATTGAAAATATCCCATGCGTAATATCTGGCCATAGAGCTCTGAAATTGAAATTTCATGGCAAAAGAAATTGCAAAACTGGCCTAAATACATGGAAATTAAATAACAACCTTCTGAACAACCAGTGGGCTACAGATGAAACTAAAGAAGAAATAAAGCAGTACCTACAATTCAATGAAAATGCAGAAACAATCTATTATAATCTGTGAGATGCAATGAAAGCAGTCTTAAGAGGGAAATATATAGCAATAAACTGTCATATCAAGAAGACAGAATGAGCACAAATAAAAATTCTAATGCTTTATCTCAAGCTTCTACAAAAAGAAGAGCAAGTTAAACCAAATGTTCATAGAAAAGAGGAAATTGTAAAGATTAGAGCAGAAATCAATGAAATTGATACTAAAAAATACAAAGAATTAATGAATCAAAAAGGTGGTTTTTTGAGAATAAACAAAATTGACAAACCTCTAGCTAACCTTAAAAAGAAAAGAAAGAAAAAATCCAAACTCACACAATAAGGACTGAAAAGGGGGAAGTTACTACAGATCCCATGGAAATTCAAAAGATCATGAATACCTACTTTGAAAATCTCTACTCATAGAGTGGAAAACACAGAGAAAATGGACAGATTTTTAGAAACATATGAACTGCCAAAGCTCAACCAAGAAGATATAGCAATTTTGAATAACCCAATATAGCTACTGAAATGGAAAATGTAATAAAAAAAACTTAACCAACAAAGAAAAGCCCAGGTCCTGATGGATTCACAGCTGAATTCTACAAGAAATTTAGAGAAGATTTGATGCCAATGTTTTTTAAACTCTTCAATGAAATTGAAACTGAAGCAATCCTCCCTCAACCATTCCTAGAGGCAAGAATTATTCTCATACCAACACCAGAGAAAGACGCAACCAAAAAGGAGAACTATAGGCCAATCTCACTAAAGAACATAGACTCAAAGATTCTAAATAAAATACTGGCAAATAGAATGCAGCAAATCATCAAGAAGATTATACATTATGACCAAGTGGGGTTCATTCCAGGAATGAGGGATGGTTTAACATATGCAAATCAATAAATGTAATATACCACATGGACAAAGCCAAAAAAAAAAAAAAAACACATGGTCATCTCAATAGATGCAGAAAAAGCTGTTGATAAGGTCCAACACATGTTCATGATAAAAACCCTTCAGAAACTTGAATACATGGTCTATTTGGATTACTTGTTCTACCTCCACCTTATAAAAGCCATCTATGACAAACCAACAGCCAACTTTATACTAAATGGACAAAAACTGAAAGCTTTCAATTTAAAATCAGGAACAAGACAAGGATGTTCACTATCACTACTCCTTATCAATATAGTTCTAGAAACACTAGCCAGGGCAATCAGGCAAGAGAGAAAAATAAAGTGAATAAAAAGGAAAGGAAGAAGTTAAATTATCACTATTTGCAGATGACATGATACTCTATATAGAAGACCCCAAAAACTCCATTAAAAGATTACTAGAGGTAATAAAGAAATTCAGCAGTGTACATGGCTACAAAGTCAACACGCAAAAATCAATAGCATTCCTGTATATAAAACAGAAACTCATTGAGAGAATTTATGGAAATATCGCTCTTCACAATAGCATCTAAAAAAATGAAGTACTTAGGAATCCACCTAAGAATGTAAAAGACCTATATGCTGAAAATTATGCTATGCTAAAAAAGGAGATTGAAGAGGATACTAGAAAATGGAAGATATTCCTTGCTCTTGGCTAGGAAGAATAAAAATTGTGAAAAGGCCATACTCCCAAACTTGTTATACAGATTTAACACAATCCCAATCAAAATAGGAGTGACATACCTCACAAATCTAAGGAAAACACTCCTAAAATTCATTTGGAACCAGAAGAAACCTAGAATAGCACAGGCAATTCTGGGCAATAAAGGCAAGGCAGGAGGCATCTCAATTCCTGACTTGAAAATATGCTACAAAGCCACAGTGATAAAATCAGCATGGTACTTTCAAAGAAATAGAACTAAGTATCAATGGAATAGATTAGAAGATGCAAGCAC
>PVJX010012427.1:0-50400 GCA_004027295.1 Dolichotis patagonum
CTACGTGGAGGCGAGCTATTGGCTGGCCATTAGCGCGGGGCAGATTGTGTGTAGCCATATTTGGTGCTGGTTGCAACCTGAGCAAGAACCCGGAAGCAGGATGTAGGCGCCATCTTGGGCACACGATGGGCGGGGGAGCGGTATAGGCGGAGTGCGGGCGCCATCTTGCGCGCATGCCCATTAGGACTGGCTCCCAACACTTCTTGATGATTTGCTGCATCCTGTTTGCTAATATTTTATTGAGAATTTTTGTATCTATGTTCATTAGGGAGATTGGCCTATAGTTCTTTTTTTTTAGTTGGGTCTTTCTCAGGTTTTGTTACTAGAGTCGTATTTGCTTCCAGGAATGATTTAGGAAGAATTGCTTCCCTTTCAATTTCATTGAAGAGTTTGAGGAGTGTTGGCATTAAGTCTTCTCTGTATTTCCTGTAGAATTCTGCATTGAATCCATCTGGGCCTGGGCTCTTCTTTGTTGGGAAGGACTTCATTACATTTTCAATTTCATTAATAGAAATTGGGTTATTCAGTAGTTTTACATCTTCCTGATCCAGCTTTGGTAGTTCATATGTATCTAGGAATCTGTCTATTTCTTCAGTGTTATCGAACCTATGAGAGTAGAGGTTTTTAAAATAGGTGTTGATGATATTCTGTATTTCCACAGAATCTGTGGTAATTTCACCTTTTTCATTCCTTATTGCATGAATTTGAGTTTTTTCTTCCCTTTTTTAAATAAGGTTGGCCAGGGGCTTATCAATGTTATTTATTCTTTCAAAGAACCAACTCGTTGATTCATTGATCCTTTGTATTGTTTTCTTAGTCTCTATTGCATTAATTTCTGCTCTAATCCTTATAATTTCCTCCTTTCTTTTGGCTTCGGGCTTGGCTTGTTCTTCTTTTTCTAGATGTTTGAGTTTTAGCATCAGGTTGTTTATTTGTGTGCATTCTGTCTTCCTGATGTGGGAACTCAGTGCAATAAATTTTCCTCTGAGGACTGCTTTCATTTCATCCCACAAATTCCAGTAAGTTTTGTTTGTATTTTCATTTGTTTGTAGATATTGTTTAATTTCTTCTTTAATTTCCTCTGTGACTGATTGGTCAAGAGTGTATTACTCAGTTTCCATGTGTTTGTGAGGTTTTTGCAGTTTCTTTTATTGTTGATTTCTAATTTCATGGCACTATGATCCAATAACATGCATGGGATAATTTCAATTCTTTTGCATTTACTTAAATATGTTCTGTGGGCTAGTATGTGGTCTATTTTAGAGAATGTGCCAGGTACTGCTGAGAAGAACGTATATTCTGATGTTGTTGGATGGAAAATTCTATATATTTCTACCAAGTCCATTTGTTCACAGGTATGATTCAGTTCTGTTATGTCTTTGCTGATTTTCTTTCTAGTTGATCTGTCCCTCTGTGTCAATGGCATGTTAAAATCTTCTGTTATAATTGTGTTATTGCTTATTTGACTTTTCATTTCTGTTAATATTTGCTTTTTATAGGTGGGTGCTCTGGAATTTGGTGCATATATATTTAAGATTATTATCTCTTCCTCTTTAAGTTTTCCCCTAACTGGTATGTAGTGACCTTCTTTATCTCTTTGGATCATTCTTGGTTTGAAGTTCACATTGTCTGCAAACAGGATTGCTACTCCTGTTTTTTTTTTTTTTGGTTTCCTGTTGCATGAAGTACTCTTTTCCATCCTTTGACTTTCAGTCTATGAGTGTCCTTTTGGGTAAGACGGGTTTCTTGTAGACAGCATATGGTTGGATGTTGTTTCTTGATCCATTCTGCCAGTCTGTTTCTTTTAATTGGTGAATTCAGGCCATTTACATTAATAGTTATAGCTGTTATATATTGGTTTATTGTTGACAAGTTATCTTTCTGCTATTGTATCTTTAGCTTTCCATTCTATTTAATTGTCTACCTTGCTTGGTGGGTTTATCCTATGTGTATCTAGAATATCTTTCAGTATTCCTTGTAGGGTTGGTTTTGTGGTCATGAAGTTTTTCAGCTGTTCTTTGTTGGGGAAGTATCTTATTTCTCCATTCATTTTGAAGGACAGGTTTGCAGGGTATGTCAGTCTGGGTTGGAAGTTGTTTTCCTTTAGGATCTGAAATACTTCACTCCATGCTCTTCTTGACTTCATTGTTTGTGTTGAGAAGTCTTCTGTGATTCTGATAGGTTTTCCTTTATAGGTGATCTGTCTTTTCTCTGTAACAGCTTTTAGTATTCTGTTCCTATGGTGGGTTTCTGGCATGGTGATTCTTATGTTTCTGGGTGTAGTTTTATTTTGGTTATGGCTATTTGGAGTTCTATATGCTTTACCAGTCCAAATGTCAGTTTCTATTGTCATGTTTGGGAAGTTTTCAGCTATTACTTCTGTAAATATCCTCTTGATATCATTTTGGCTGTTCCCTTCTTTTTCATTAATCCCTATTAATCTTATGTTATTTTTCTTTGCATCGTCTTGCAGTTGTTGAATTGTTATTTCCTGATTCTTTGTTATTTTTAAAAGATCTTTCCTTTCCTGTTCACTAGCTGCAATCTTATTGTCGAGGTCTGAAATTCTATCTTCACTTTCATTGAGGTGGTTTTGACAACTTTCAATAGAATTTTTGATTTCCTGTGTATCTCTTTGAATTTGCTTTATGCATTCTGTTTGTTTCTTATAGTATTCATTCAGGGATTCTATCTGTTTGCTTTGTTCCTCTGATTTTTTAGTTGTGTCTTCACTACATCTGTTCACTATATCTTTCACTACTTTTATCATTTCTTCTTTTACCTGGGCAATTATTTCTAATTTGAATTTCTCCATAGTTTCCCCTAGTTGCTTCTTTATTTCAGTTGATATCATTTCAGTCATTTCAGGTGTATGGCTTCTATTTTCTTCTATGTACATGGCTCATAGTCTTTCTTGGGATGGGCTGGTGATTTGAGCTTGCCTTTTGTTCTTTGCTTTTGTCATTTTTCTGTATTTCCTTGGTTTGAGTGGTGTTCCAAAGCTTCCTCTGGGTGTGTTGCAAATCTCCTGCACCCTCAGATACTGGAGCAGTCTCAGCTCCTCTGCAGGTACTTTGCCCGCTAAATTGAGAGGCAGAAGCAGGGTGTGGAGAACTGGGGCCAGAGAACCCCCTGGGGCATAATCCCCTGTCCTAAGAGTGTGGATATGAACTCAGCAGCTTGCAGTGCTGGTCATAAGCTGTCTCCAGGCCAGCGCAATTGAGCCCAGAGTCCTCAAGCAAGGTTCCTGCCTCCTGGACTGAAACAAGACCATTGAGCATAGTTGACTGAGGCCCTGCAATCTGCTGGACACAGTCCAGCATCCCGGTAGCTCCCCAGAAACTCAAAAGCCAGAATGTAGGTCTCCAACTTTCCCCAGGTCCCCAGAACTCACCTCAGTCAATCTCCACCTCTCTGGAGATTGTTGGCTTTCTTAATTGAGATGCAGAAGCTGTGTGTGGAGAACTGGGCCTGGCAGAGCCCCTGGAACACAATCCCCTGTCCTAGGGGTGTGGATATGAACTCTGCAGCTGGCAGTGCTGGTCACAAGCCATTCCCAGGCCAGCCCAATTGAGCCCAGAGTCCTCGAGCAAGGTTCCTGCCCAGAGTCCTCGAGCAAGGTTCCTGCCTTGAAACAAGGCCATGGACCATGGCTGACTGAGGCCCCACAATCCACTGGACCCAGTCCAGCATCCCAGTAGCTCCCCAGGAACTCAAAAGCCGGAATGTAGGTCTGTGTCTTTCATTTTGAGCATCATTTCTTTTTTCACCTTAGAGATCTTTTTATAGCCACATCTATTCATTTTTTCACTTCTTCTGCCATCATTTCAGAAAGATCCAGTGTGTGACTTCTGATTTTCTCTATTTTGATGTGCTCTGGCCTTATCCTGGGTGGGTTAGAGGACTGGGGTTGCATTTTACTTCTGCCTCTTGTCATTTTCTATGTTGCCAACTACATAAAAAGAACTGGAGAGTAAGAGGTACTCCTGTTGGATTTCCTAAAGGAGCTTGTCATGATGGTTTTTCTGGTATAAACTGACTGTTGACACCATTGGAGGAGCTCAGGACCTCATTGTCACTCAGGGTGGCAATGGTGCTTTTTGGGGGATCCCTGGTTCTTTGAGCATTGCTTCCTGGCTCCAGAGGGGAAGATGGTATATTGTTCAGTCTCCTGGATAAACTTGTCACTCTGGCTTTCCAGATATGAACTCTGCTATCCTCATCATAGGAGCTAGCTGTTGCTGAGGATGGCTGTGACACTTTTCAGGAGAGCTCTGGTCCTTACTTTAAGCATCACTTCCTGACTCCAGTGCAAATCTCTCAGCCTGCTGCTCTGCAGAACCTTCAGTCCACTTTCTAGCTTCTGCCACAGACCTTTGGGTTTTCCCAGTGCAGATCCATGAAACAGACTTTCAGGAGACATTGTTGTGGGCTCTAGGCTTCCAGTTGGACTTGTGGGGACATTGTCATGGTCTCTAGGTCTTCAGCTAGACTTATACAGGGCATTGCTGTAGGTACCAGTCCCTCAACTGGATTCTTTGGGTCTCTGATGTGTGGACAGATTTCCTGCACTCCTTTGTATCTTACTCTTTGGGTGACTATTATAAAACAATCCTAAAAATTATGTGCCCTGTGTTAAGTTATTTCCTTGCAAACCTTGACTGTAACATAGGGATTTCTCCCAGAGCTCTGTACAGTTGTCTACTTCTGAATCTTGCATAGCTTCCTCTGTTCCAACAATTAGCTCTTCTTATACACTGATCATAGGGCAGGGGAATGCCCTTGTCCCACTAAGTAGGACAAGGGGGTCTGCCTGCTTGCGTTGTTGTGTTAGGGTTGTTCTGCTGGTCCTAGGCCTGAAGGGCATTTTGGATCCTTTGTATGGAGGGCTAAGAGTGACTTTTGGTAACCACCTGAATGGAGTCTGGGTAGTTCCAGCTCTTTACTATCAGTAGATTTCCCCAAGTCTGCTTCCCAACTGTCAGAAATTCACTGTGATGGGATGGCTCATCCCTTATTTTACTCCAGCACTTTGGCAGTGAAGCAACACAGCCTGCTCTGCTAAGGTTCACCCAGTTCCCTTTGTAGTAAAATGGTGGTCCTGTTCCACCTACTTTGGTTCCGCTTATCTATGTGCAGAAGCACAGCACTGGTTTACCTCACTTACCAACTGCTTGTTTTGTTGGGCCTCTTGGGATACATTATCCCGCTGCCTGAGGCATGGGTAGCTTTCTGGGGCCCTGTGGCCTGGAACCCTGTTAGCACTCTCCTCTAACACTTTGTCTCCTCCCCAGTCCAGGGTGACTGTAGGAATTCCAGAGACATTTTTGTATTTTATTTTTTAAACTTATCTATTTGTTTTACTAGTACTCATTTAACACTGTTTATAAATAGGAAAACAAAAATAATAATTGCCTGTGTTAGTCAGATTTCTGTTAGTGATAAGATGTCTTAGATAAATATATTTACAAGAGGAAAGGTTTATTTTAGTTCATGGTTTTAGTGTCTCCAGTCAATGGTTAGATGATTTTTGTTGCTTTTGGGGTTGTGGTGGGGTAGAATATCATGAAGGAGCATATGATAGAACAAAATCTCTTATCTCATGGTAGCCAGGCAGCATGAGAGAGAAAAAGAGAGAGAGAGAGAGATGGGGAGGAAGAGAGAGAAAGAAACATAGACAGAGACAGGCACAAGGGAGTCCCAATATCCTCTCTAAAGGCCCACCCCCAATGACCTAACTTTCTCCCATGAAGCCCCACCCTTTAAAGTTTCTACAACTTTCCAATAATACCACAGGCTGGGAACCAGTCTTTCCATATCCAAATCATAGTACTGCTCTCAAAGAGTTTATGGTCTGATAGATTAAATCAAGAAGTAAATCACAGAGAATAAAATGAAGTGTTAGAGCTACAATAAAAATAAACACATGGTGCAATGCAGAATCATGGAGAAGTAGTGTCCAACCTAGGAAAGGGTGGCAAAAAATGTTTCTTAAAGACAAATGGCCTTAACTGAATGTATGAAGATAACCAGTAACCAAGTGTAGAAGTATGGGAAGAACAATGTTAGCAAAAAAGACCAAATGGTTAAAGGTAATAGAAGTAAGGAAAGGGATGATACAAGTAGTTCTGTGTTAGTGGGAAGGGGAGTCAAGAGGGTGTGTATGTCAAAAACTGTGAGCTAGAGAGGACAAATGAGGTGGTAAAAGAAGCAGCAACTAGAGAATGACCTATGCCATGTTGTGGAGTTTTAGAGTCTGATGGGCCAGTGTTGTTTAACATGTTCCCACTGGCCTGAAATACCAATGGCAACTGTATAACAGTCCCATCGGGCAGCTATTAATTTTATTAGAAAAAAGATCAATAAAAAGACTAATGAGACCCATTTGTATCACCTATGGAACAACCTGCCTGATGGGATAGTCATGCATGTACCATGAGTAGTCCAAGCCACCTGCCAGTGAGATGGACAAATTAAGGCCCCATCGTGAATGTGTTGAAGGGCTCCGTGAAGCACTGGGACAAATCATAAACTGAAGGTGTGTGGAAATGTTTGGTATGGCCAGTGCTAGGCTTAGAATGGAATTTGAATGCTTTTCTTCAATTTTTCAGTCTTGAGGCTGGGGATTTACCTCAGTGGCTCAAGTGCTTGCCTAGTAAGCACAAGGTCATGAATTCAATCCCTGGTACCAAAAATAAATAAATAAATGTCAGTCTTCAACATTCTCCATGGCTTTGTTCCTTTTCTTCCTGCTCCTCATCCTGTGTGTCCCCTGGCCACTGATTATTTTACTGACATTTGAGCCACCTGTGTTTTATCATCTATCAGTGTCTCGTAGGTATCTGTCACCTAATTTTTTTTAAAGCCAAATCTTGTTCTAGAAACCTTTGATACATCTAGGGAAAAAGAGGTTAGAAGATGGAAAGTTCTAGAAACTTGTGATTTATTTTCTGTATATTAGCCCCACTAATATGATATGCATTACACATTAAAAATAGCAATTTTAACACAATGCATTCAAAGCTAACCTGGCCTTGGAGCTTCCCCTTCTCTTAGTTGAACATCCAGCATCGGTGAAAAGCCTGATCAGTGTGCATAGACTCTCCAGGAGCATGATTGTGTTCCCAGACATTTTCCACATGTGATAGGGAATCTGCAAATCTCTGAGACCTTTTCAAAATTTTTTGTAAAGCCTAAAGTACTTTATAAGGATACTATGATATTTTACTTTTCATTTTCATTCTCTCAATAGTGTACAGTGGCATTCTTTGGAGACTGCATGATATGTACTATTAAAATAGGTTAAGTGCAGAAGTGACTATGAGGCTCTACTAAGCCAAATGGTAAAGATTTGAAAAAATGTAAAATAATGCCATTGTTCTTATATTTTAAAATTCTGGATTTTCAAAAATAAAATTATGTTAACATGTTAATATGCTAAAATTTTCTGTGCATGGCTAATATTCCATTATAACTATAACTGATATAAACAAAAGCTCTTTGGGATCCTCAATAACTTTTAAGAATGAAAAGAGACACTGAGACCAAAAAGTTTGAAAATTGCTGTTCCAGTTAAACTCTGATAGTAGACAACTATTAGTTTTGTCTCCCTAGCAATGCAGCATCAAGTCCTCATCTTTCTTATGTCTATTCTTAATTTTCCTTTTGAGAACTACTTCCTACCTCTTCTCTGTCCATTGGCCATTTGATTATCCTAATCCTCTAGCTCAAGAAAAAGGCACTGGATTCAGGCCTTTATCCAGAGTGTCTGAATGTAGACCTAATCTTACATTTTTCAACTACATGGACCAATAAATTGTCTCTTGAATCCATAAGAATCTGGATTTAATATACTTGAATATCATGAAATATAGAGAAATGTTGATCTAATATTTGTATGACTTGTAGTTGAGAATTGACATATGCTTTGCATTTTCAATTATATTCTAGTTCTAGAATGTCTTAATATCTATCATTTGTGACTTAAATACTTTATTATTTTTATAAGGTAATTATTAGCCAATGTACTAACACGGTATATATCAATATGGTATATTTATTAATTCCTGGTAAATATGACAGACATATACAATTGGGAAGACATATTAAACAAGTAATTGTAACAATACATCTGTTCTCTGCTTAAATTAGGCCCCAGTTTCTTTCTCTCTCAGTAGTTGTTATTCTAGGATTATTTTCTTTTTTCTTTTCTTTTCTTTTCTTTTCTTTTCTTTTCTTTTCTTTTCTTTTCTTTTCTTTTCTTTTCTTTTCTTTTCTTTTGGCATCAAGGATCAAACTCACCACCTTGCACTTGCCATGCAGGTGCTTATGCCACAGAGCTAAATCCTTGGCTCCAGGATTAATTATAACCATTATCTTTAACTAAGAACCTTCTCTGGCTCTCCAGAAAGCTTAGATCCTACAGTCATTACTTGTCATTGTACTTGCACTATGTCTTTGAAGTATTCCTAGGAGTTTTGTTAATTATTCGCGTGAGTCAGATGTAGCGGTGCACTCAGGAGGCCGAAGCATGAAGATACCAGTGAGTTTGAGGCCAGCCTGGGCTACATACTGGATTCAAGGCCTGCCTGATCTACATAAAGAGACCCTGTTTCAAAATTTGTGTGTGTGTAAATATTTGCTCAGTATTGGTTTCTCACCAGCATGGATGCCCTAGGGTCTCATGTTCTTTGGATCTCGCACTATCTATAGAGGGAATCATGAGTGCCTGAGCCTTCTGAGAGAAGTTAAGGTGCACAGAAGCAGGGAGACAGAGCGAGCCACCCGGGGTTAGGGCAGGGAAGGATTCTTGAGGAAATGACACTTGAGCTGAAAGAGGAAGGAGAGGAGAGTCACCCGGTGATGGGGCAGAAAGAACACCTCAGCTGAGGCAGCACGTGGCTCTGGTGTGGAAGGAGTGTAAGCCAGCTTATGGTGGACCACTGGCGGGTTTTAATCTCAAGGGTTTAGAATCCATAGCTGCAACAATTAGAAGCCATTCTGGATATGGAAATGATATACAGTTTAGTTTTTTAAAAACAGGACTGATTAATGAGTACAGAACTGTTCACGGGTAAGCGAGACAGGAGGTAGTAGGACGGGTGTGGAAATATGACTAATTCAGCGGAGGAGTGGCAGAGGTTTTGAATACGCCTTCACTCTTTTTATTCAACAAGTAGCTGCTGTGTACTTACCACACAGAGCGATACTCTAGATAATGATGAATATGACAGAAGGGAATGATACAGAAAAGGTCCTTGAATATATGGGTTGCCCTCTTAATTGGGGAGTGAAATGCTGATAAATGAATATGTAAATAGCCAAAAACCACGTTACTTTGGAAGGTGCGGCCAGTAGATAAAAATGGAGTTTCTAATTCAGCTTATAGAAACAATGGTTTGACATCTTTTGTGTACTCTTGGAAAATAGTTGCCAAGCAGTATGACAGTCCAAAGAAAAACTCTCAGGAATGTAACAGTGTCCTAGACATAAAGTTCATAGATCAAGTCACCTAAGAGATTCAGAAATCTGAGGAACTGTTTTGTAACCTGAAGATCATGGTTTCAAGGAAAGAAAAACACAAATAAAACACTATTACATGAAAACTCAAACAGAATGGAAGGGCAAGCCATTTTCGGCTTAGTTATAACACATTTCAAAAATTTTTGATCTTTATAAAGATTTATATGAAGCATGAAAATAAAATTATTTCCCCCCCCAAAAAAAAGGAAAAAAAAAAGAAGAGAACAAGGAGGAGAAAGACAAGACAAGAAAGGTGACAAGCCTGCATTCCAAAGTTAACAAGGTAAGACCAGGACAAGAACTAAATGGAATAGCTGAGCATGGTGGCACACACCTGCAATCCCAGCACTTGGGAGGCTGAGGCAGGAGGATCACTGTGAGTTGGAGACCAGCCTGAACTATAAAGCAAGACCCTGACACTAAATAAATAAATAAAGTGTCTGAATGGAATAAAAGCTTAATGCTAATTGCTTCTACGTTGGAATTTGAAAATGTTTTCCTTTCCCTATTAAACTTTCACATATAAAGCTTTTTTGAATTTCAGTAAATCATTTCATTTGTATGGGTTTATTTATTTTTAATTCCAACCTGGTCACTCTTCTTCAACATGTGGTGAGGTCGAAGTGTTCAATTAAGATGTATTTTAATAACCCAGAGACATGTTATTTATGCTAGGCAGAAAGGAGGTAAAAGAAGCAAGTATTATTAAAAAGGTGGAAATGTCCCTAAGTTCTTTTTGTTTTAGTGCACACTAGTTATACAGATAATGGGTTTCATTCATGCATGCATATGCTGTATTTTGATTTTATACATTCTAAGTCTGGAGGTGTTTAAATCAGTTAGCAACTTGTGTCCTTCCCTCTGAAGACAAGAATGTGGGCCTATGCTAGTATTTTCATTTTCTCACCAAGAGGCCGATTCTTGAATAGAGAGGCATTTTAAAAGCCGTGGGACGTTTTCTTTAGAATCAAACTAACTCCTTAACTATCACCAGCTTTGGGTAGGTTCTTTCTTGAGTGTTGCCGAGTCCTCCAGGTTGGTTGCTTCTGGTTTCCCATTCCTTTCCCCCATTTTCTATACTATTTTCCTTTTTCTTTTTCTCATGGAGCACTGTTGGTGTCTACTGATTCAGGGCTGCTACTTTCAAACTTGCCTTATTCAAAGTTACTTGGGACATGCAGAACTAGGGACTTGTGGAATTTTCAGTTTTCCAAAATACGTTTGGAATCCAGGTAGAGATCGAATCCGAAAGGTTCAGGAGTATTGGAAAGGGTGGATAGGAAGGGTCTTCAGAGACCACATTTTTTTAACTTTTTAAATCCTATCAGGCTTGAGGCCGAGAGAGGCTCAGGGCTCAGAGGAAAGTCTGCCACGCAACCCTTCGCGTTTCCAAAGAATTCACCTACAGCTTCCTCGGCCATCCTGGAATCTCCACCGGGTAGCTGAGGACCGTTGAGCTGAGTCTGGAACGGCTGCACCCACCTGCAGCCTCTCCTCCGAGGGCCCTGGACGGGGAGGAAGCCGTTCAGTGAGAGCGAGGAAGAGGGGGTGGCAGAGGAAGGAAGGGGAGCCCGGGGTGGGAGTGGAAGAGTCGGCCTCGCAGGGCTGATTGGCTCCCGAGGCCAACCCTCCAGCCGCGGTTTATAAGAATTGGGGCTGCCCGGAGCGCCCTGCCCAGGAGCCACCGCCGGGCCTCCGCCAGCGAGCGCTCCGCGCCGTCCAGGTCCGCCCGGCCCTGCTCCGTCCAGGTCCGCCCGGCCCCGCGCCTGCCTCGCGGCTGCCTTGCAGTCGGCTGCGGGCAGACGCGGAAGGAGGGAGCGGCCGAGGAGCCAGGGGCGAGCGCCATGCGCCGCGCCAGCCGCGACTACACCAAGTACCTGCGCGGCGCGGAGGAGATGGGCGGCGGCGTCCCCGGCGCCCCGCACGAGGGCCCCCTGCACGCCCCGCCGCCCGCCGCGCCGCCCCCGCCCCCGCCGCCCGCGGCCTCGCGCTCGGTGTTCGTGGCCCTCCTGGGGCTGGGGCTGGGCCAGGTGGTCTGCAGCGTGGCCCTGTTCCTGTACTTCCGAGCGCAGGTGAGTGTCGCCTGCCCGTGCGTGCGCACGCCGTCGGCCCCGTCCTCCTGCCCTGGGGGGAAACTGAGGCCGGCTCCCAGATCTTGACTATTCAGGAAGGAAAAGTGACAGAGAGACGGAGACAGAGACGGGCACACACCCGGGCTCCTCCAGGCGCGGGGCTGCGGGGCGCGCTCGCCGGTCCTCCCGCGGCGCACCCTTTGCCCCTCTGGGGGCGCTGGGTGTGGATTTCTCTCCCGGAAACAGCGTTGGCTGCTCACCTCTTCTGGAAGTAATCGCACACTTTCTTCCCTTTGCATTTCTCACCGACAGTTAAGAACCGATTTAGGACTACTTAGGGGGAAATAAATTGAGAGCCTTCATGTGGGCATCGACCCTTTCCCTTCCCGCCAATCACTCGGGGGCTTTGGTTCTGGGACTGCTGCTTCGCAGGCACTGGGGGCCACAGGACGGGGGCGGCGCACGGTGCTCACAGCCCTCGAGCACTGTGGCGATGCCCAGGTCTCCAGGTGGGCGGAATGATGGGCAGAATGACAGCGCTGCGGGAGATCCGCTGGAGGGTGAAGGAAGAGGGACCGGCCCACGTGCCTGCCAGCGAGGTGGGCGGAGGAAGGAAGCGAGGTGTGTGCAACCGCACTGCCTGCCTCGCTCCCCCAGTCGCCGGCCTTTGAAAAGATGAAGAGGCTCTGCAGAAGGCTTAGAACTGCAGGGAGATAGTAGAAAGGAAGGGGTAAATGTGTAATATTATGCTTTCTGGTGGTTTATGCTCTGGGTGTTCTTGGAAATTGCAGTGCAGTTGGTTGGATTCATTCAAATATTCTTGTCTGGTGCTGTGAACTCTTTCTCAGAGGAAGTGGGGGGCTGACTGTGCAGTTTTTTTTTTTTATGGGAAAATAAAATTGGAATTGGACCTCACTGGTTTTCAGATTCAAAGGTGATTACTGCCCAAACTGAACGAATGAAAACATGGAAGTTCTTGGACTGGAGGGTTTTTGAGGAGGGCTTCGGACTTGAACTCCGGCTTTTTTCAACCATAGGCTTTTTGTTAAGTATTCATTATCTACTAGCTTGCATTTTATAACACTAGTGTGACTATAAATTTAACAAAAATAGAAATGCAACAAACACTACTTTAGAAAGTTTGTATGTTAATAAACATAACCGTTACCTTTTAGGAAGATTTTTTTTCTAAGACAATTTTTGCAGCACAGATTATGCAACTCTATGAAAGTGATTAAACTTTCTTCTTTCATTGCAATAGGTTGCAGACAAGAATGAATGGTTTACCCATTTATTTGCCATTCAGTATTTTGCTAACAACCCCCACTGAATGTTTACATACTGATAGCTTGCGCTGGGCATGGTTCTTAACTGTTATGGAGTGATGTAAGAATCATTCTACACACTGTGTCCGCTTACTCTGTGCATGGTGCCAGCTAACTGAAGATGCCCACAACAAAAGGAATTAGAATTTTGAGCCCAAGATCAAAGCACCATTCAGGACCAAAGATGCAGTGGTTCTCTATATCTTTTCTAACACCTTTTATGATGTGTTTAAACAGTGATAATGAAGTAATGTAGAAAGAACACGGGAATGGACGAGTTCTAGGGACCATGGCAGTATACTTTCCCAGGAATCATGGACATTAGCATGACCCCATAGGAAAGAGTGACCTACTGTGTTTCTGTTACAGTCGGTCAGCTTTCTGGAAGGCATTCCAGTGGCCCAGTGCACTGAGAGGTCTTTCTGCTGCTGCCAGCAGTTTGGATGGCACAGGAATAATGAGATACTCAAAAACTTTTCCCAAATTAAACATGTGATTTAATAAGCTTAATGGGACAATTTTCATTTGGAGAATTCAATATCTGGGTACAATGTTCCTAGTAGTCTTAAAGATTGGGTTTCTCTAATATGTAAGTATTGGGCTAAGAATACTAGGTTTGGCTAAGAATTCTTGGGCTAAGAATTCTAATTCCCTTTGTTGTGGGCATCTTCAGTTAGCTGGCACCATGCACAAAGTAAGTGGACACAGTGTGTAGAATGATTCTTACATCACTCCAGAATTATTATTAATATTTTAATCATTATTTGGAATCCAATTCTGTACTGCATTTTTAAAAGGTCATCTCCTTCAGTAAAGGAGTAGTATAGGAGTAATGTGTTTGTATGAATATTGCAGTAGATCTGACTATATTTTACTGAGTGTGGTTATCTATTTGTAATACCTAAAGGAATCTAATCATTTATCAACAGATTCTGAAGTATTTATGAATGTAATACTATGTTGTTTGGAATTTATTTAAAAATAATTGATGGGAAGAAATAGAGACTGTTGTTTTTAGATGAAACAAGATTGGCCATGAAATGGTAATTGTAGAAGTTGAGTTATGGGTGCATGGAGTTCAATCTACAATACTTCCTACCTTTTTACATTTAACTACTCACATAAGTATGTACATATAAATACTTTCATAATTCTAGTTAAGAGAATTTGGCTTGTCATTGATTTAGCATTTTTGCTTATATCAAATTCTATGAATTATAATTTGGTCCCAAATAATAGACTTGTTTTAAAGCTATGGGTCAAATACTTGCAGAGTCTGATGCGTTTCACTAAAAATAAAACCATCTGGGAACATATTTATACTGTATAGTAAAAAAAATGATAAAAGAAACCAGTGTAATTGTTTTAGTTTAAAGATAGGGAAAAGATAGTTTAAAGATAGGGAAAAGATAGGGAAGTTCTCAAGAAAAAGCAGTTTATTTTGAATGCATTTAGATGAATGCACAGAATAGTGTAAAATTACTGTAACATTTTCTTAATTTCTTTTTTCTTAATTCATGTTTTGATACTTAACAACGAATGTTTCAGATTGCCTGGGATTAAGTTTTTAAAAATATATGTATGTACTAGATCTGGTGAGGATTGGCTTTTCCTTACCAACCCTGCCACAGAGAAAATAGTGTGTGGCTTGTGCTATGTATTTACCACATAACATTCATACTTGGGCTTACAAAAGGAAAAAAAAAACTATCCAAAAAGTTTCTATCCAAAATGTGTGTGTGTGTGTGTGTGTGTGTGTGTGTGTGTAACATCTCTATAACCATATTCAGAGTCTACCCGTACGATCAGCTCTTTGCCCTTTTGAATTCCTCTCAATCTCTTCAGGTCTTGTACCAGCCTCTCTGGCTGCTTTTTAGCCAGCATAGGAGTCACTACTGAAAACCTGATGTCAAGGTGTGCAGGCTTCCTGTATGAAAACACAGACAGTGAAGTAGCACAGATATCAAGCGTCCTGTCTCATTTAACCCTACTAATGACTACATTTCAAGAAAGTTAAAAGAAAATTTCACAGGCACTGCATTGTGTGATAAATGTATTTTAACAATCCATTTTAAATCACCTACTCAAGGTTTTGTGTTTTCAGATAGGTCCATGATCTCATCTGTTAGTGACGTTGCTGTGTTCTTTTGTGGAATTCTCCGTTCCTCTGTTGACTTATAACCTCCACAAAGTTGGAGACTGCCTGTTTTACTCAGTGTCTTTTTCACAACATGTAGCACAGTTCCCAGTGTGTTTAATTGACTGAAAAGGGCTTTCAGTGATTAGCAACAACACTACATCTGTGACCATTTCTCACTTATAGTATGTAAATTATCTCACTAGTAGTTAAGATGGTACAATTTTTAGCCGCACGAACCCTAACTTTCAAGATGATTTGTGAGCTGGCTGAAGCCTTTGCATGAATCTGCTTTTCTGCGGTCTGAACCCAGTGACCCTTAAAGTCAGCTGTCTGGACATTTTTTGGTTTTGTGGCATACTTATTAATTAGCATTAAGTGACTTTTTTAAAAATAAAGACTGTGTTGGAAGCTGTACTTCTTATACACGCATATATTCTGATGAATTACAGTAATTCTGAAGAATACAGGAGGAATATATATGAATTACAAATATCTTTGCTTCATAGTGGCATTTATCTGTGATTATAAATCATCATTGTACTTTCAACACTACACTAAGAACATTTGATTTAAGGAATACATATTTGTTAAAAGACTATTGTTTCATTTTGACAGTGTCAGGTATGGTAGGGTACCTCCTAGTTTATTTTGGTGATTGGTTAATAAATCTGCACATTTTTCTTATTACACTTAAAAATCTAACTAAATCGGGGCAAAAAAGACTTGGTATTGATCGTGACTTTGGTTATTGTAAACTTATGTACCTTTGCCTTCCTTCTTTCCCTCTCCCTCCCTTCTTTCCACCCTTCTTTTCTTCCTGTCTTTCTCATTTTTTCTTTTTTGCCTTGTTTGTATCTACTAATATGCAAATTCTATAAAGTATTTATAAAAACAGATTAAACTGTTATCATCAGCACAACCCATAGCTAATGATTGCTACCCTTGACGCCTCAGAAATTCCCAGAACCCGGCAAGAGCAGGCAGACATGCAGAGTGGTGCAAAAGGAAGTACTTATGTTTGTCTAGACCAGGCTGTCAGCAAGTAAGTCCAAGGGAGATGTTTAAGGTGAGACAATCCCTCTCTTACACTATAAGCATTTTGGCATTAGTTTCCCCACCCTAATGTGACACTGAGTATCACCCACACGTGTTCCGAAACACTCCAGGTTGAGAAACACTGATGAGAGGTTCTACTAAAAGAAAATTTATGTGCCTGACTTAAGATTTTGCTTTGAACTAGGAAATTACTTTCTCTTCCTCTGCTTTCATTGATTGGATATTCACTGATGAAGAAAAAGGCCAGGCAGACATTAAAGATGAAGTTAATTTTACCTGATTAATGTAGGCCTCATGCTTTGAATGTGCAGATGTGTCAGGACAGCTGACATCTAGCATGTTGTGTATCGTAAGGATGAAAAACTTTGCACCAGCCCTGGTCACATGTGATTTCTTCGGTGCCCCTCCCTATATGAGAACTGTCAGGTTATCAGACTGTTCTGAGAAGTTTCATGTGAATCACATGTGTACCTCAGTGTTGAAAATCTGCTGCAGAGCTATGCCTTTTTGTATGGATGATAGTCAGCTCCTTATCAAAATGAATTGGAAATCAACATTTTCATTGACCGGAGGGGGATTATATTAGCTATTAATTGTAAAAGTGAACTTTTTGTTCTTAAATTACACTTTACTGAATAACAGAATAAGTACTAATTACCACTCTGATGTCTGTCCCTTCCCCAGATGGATCTTAATAGAATATCAGAAGACAGTACTCACTGCATTTATAGAATTTTGAGACTCCATGAAAATGCAGATTTGCAAGACACAGCTCTGGAGAGGGAAGACACAAAGTTAATACCTGACTCGTGTAGGAGAATTAAACAGGCCTTTCAAGGGGCTGTGCAAAAGGTAAGTCCACACTGAAGCTGCTAAGTCAAGGACCCTTGCTGACTCTCTGGTTATTCAGTATTAACACTTGCTAAGTGCTATTGACTCTGTCCTTTTTCTTTTAATAATTTGTAAAAGAGATAAAGAGAATGTCTTAAACATATTGGCAGAATTCTTTTGAAGTTGATAGTAGTTGGCTATGGCATCCAGAGACTTTTATGCAAACATTCTTTTCTTTTTGAGAGGTGGTATTTAAATTCACACTTGGAAGCAGGACAAAAGTGGCCTGTAGTTAGTAGATGGATCCATGGATAGTTTGAATTCCTTAACAGAGAAACTGTTCCTCAGGTTCACAGGACTTTCTGATAGCTATTTCCTTTACATTTGGTTTTCTGTTGTTTTGTTTCACGTATGTGATCCATGGCTCTGATGAAAATCTGTTCTAACTGGTCCTTTGTTGTCTTGTGTGGTGAGGGAGTAACAGGAAATGTTGTGCGTGAGGTGGAAATTCCGCGTCTACTTTTTTGTTTTCTGGGAGAGTTGGGTTACAAGAGAGGAGATGGGAACAAAGATGACCAAATGATTTCACCAATAGCTTCAGCTGAGAAACACTGTTTAACTGCCTATTTTCTTTTCCTGAATAAAGTCCCTGAAAATTTTGCAGATTTAGGATTATTTGACATTGTAAAAATGTGCATCGTAGCATCAATAAAGAACATATTCTAATATGCATGAGAAAGGGGCACTATTTATGAAAATCACCTTTTCAGTAATTAATGAATAGATACTTTTTTTTACTGATTTTATCAAAAAACTGGGTAGAAACTCATTGACTCCAGTGTAGAATGCCCATTTGCAATGCATATCTGTATGCACATTTACGTGTGTTTGTGCATCCATCTGTATATCTAACCTGTTTTGTATCTCCTTGGATCCTCTCTTATCATTTCATAGTACACTGTGAAGTTCTCAAAGCTGTTAGAGCTAAATTTTGTTCACTAAATATCCACATGGCGTAATACTTAAAGGGTGCAAATATGTACCAATAAAAATTAAAATTTAATGGAAAAAAGAATATCTCAGTCACAGGGAGAGGTAGGGAGACAAAGCTATTCTGTAAAACTATTAAATGTAAATATGTTCACCCATAAGGTTAAGATTTGGTGTATTTTATCAAATTGAAGACAGTAAGTTTTGACTTATTTCATTATGCTGTGTACCACTAAGATAGAGGCCTGGAATATAGCTTAGTGGCAGAGCACCTGCCTGGCAAGCACAAAGTCCTTACTTTGATTTCCAGTTTGCTTAAAAAATGTGGAAGGAAAAATTAAACATGATCATAATAGATCCTACTTGCATCTTAATTTAAGGAATTCTACATTGTAAAAATAAGTACATCGTAGACTCAATAAAGTACATATTCTAATATGTATAATAATTTATGAAAATCATCTTTTCAGTATAATTAGTGAGTAGGTAATTTTACTTCATATGGTTGATGTATAAAATGTTGCCAATTTATTGATTCTTTTACATTATAATTTTTGAGCTGTAACAGCAAAGATTCTGCTAATCTGTTCATTTTCATTGCTCTGTTTATGTATCATTAGTCATATTTTTACCCCATTTGTAAACGTATCTCTCACATACAGAATAATCTATCTATAAACAACTATTTACAGATACCAGGGATTACTCTATTTGTCCAAAACTGAATCTTTTACTAACATAATTCTGGGTAGGCAAATGATTGTGTCCTGATTTGCTGTTTGGACTTTGTATCTCCTTAAAATGAAGGAATGAACTTTAATTTTATTGATGGCCTGGTGCTTAAAAGTGTCCTTTAAGTTTCTCATGGATGAAAGGTAAGATCAACCAGGATAATTTTGACAGTGACAGATAATATTAACATTTATTTATGAGAATGCAAGAAGGAGTAGTCTTAATTGGTCAAGTGAGAAAAATGTTTTATTGTCTCATAGAACCTGAGAAGTAATTGAAAAATTATCTATTATTTCTGATGTTTAAGATCCATTGGAAAATATATAGCTAAATGGATTTTTAGTATTACCACCAATATCTCAAATTAAAAGTTAGATAATGATGAAAAATTAGACTGTTTCTCTGAAATTCAGGAACATAATGAAGACATCCATCGTCCCTACACTATTTAGCATTATTCTGACAGTGCTGGCAAGTGTTATGGCACCAGGCAGTAAAATGAGAAAAATTATTTAGAGAAAAGGAGAAGGCATAATTTACATATGACATGATTGTATACTTAGGAAAATTCAAAAGAAACTGAAAGGTTGTAGGCAAAATAAAATAAATTAGGTTATAAAAGTCAGTGTCCCCCTCATTTCCAACAATCATTAGAAAATATGAATGAGTGCATTCAGAATTTGCAAAAAAAAATTTCTAAAAAGAAATATAACAAAAACTGTTCAAGGCTTATAGGAATAAAATGAGAAAACCAGAGATATTTTAAATGTAGAATTGGATGATATAAAGACAAAACTGTAAAATCACAATATTTATTGCAATGTAACATACATGCATATGGTTTAATATAAAGTGAAGTAAGTTAGCATAGTTTGGGTTATTAAAGCAATAGTATGTCGAACAGTCTGTTTACTATCTTTAAAATGTTATATCCTTCAATCATGTTTTAAGGGAAAGCGAATCCTGGACTGTACAGTCTGCCAACTTGCTCTGTCGTTCTAGTGAACTTTTCTTCTACTTCATGCCACGTCAGAACTTACCTGTCCATTGTTCCATTTCCTTTGAGATTTCTAAATAATTGCTTAGATGGTATCATCCGCCAATTTGCATTAAAGGTGTTTATAAGCAGTATTGGTAGCATTTTGACTATTTTAGCAGCCTTTGGAGATATGGTGCTTCATGCCAACTGAGTGACCATAATAATGAGAGATTTAGTACCAGATGGAGGAAGATTTTTGTGCAGCAAGAACAATCAACTGCTTTTACAAAAGCACCTAGTCTTAATTGTACATAGATTTTTTTTTTATGGTTCACAGGATAAGTAGAACTTTATTTCATCAGTTTCACATTTGTTTGTATTTTACCATAGGATGTTAGCTTTTTTGCCTGGGCAATAAAATATATAGGTGATTCCTTCTAAAGAATAAGGAGCTGTTATAATACAGCCGTGTGTATTAGTATAATGCACCAATTGTCATAATATAGCAATGTGTAGCAGAGGTAAAAGATATCATTTTCTCCCCAGATCAGATCTTTAGGAAAATGAATGTTATCCGTACCTTGTCATTAGAATCAACAAGCATCCATTAACCGCACATACTGTCCTAGGCACTTTGCTATACCCAAGGCTTTACTTGTCTCTGCTCCCAAGCAAATTAATGAATTGCCAAATGTGTTCAACTTTACTGTGACATTCTGCACAATTTGCCAAAATAGATTTTTTATTTCTCTTGCCAATGCTGAAAATAGGATGGATATATAAATAGGAAGGATGGATTAGGCATTCATAAGTAGGTTTGTTTCTTAGCTTTAGTTCTAACATAGGTATTGAGTGAATCCATAAAACAGAATTACATGTGTGGCTGAATCATTATTGAGAGATCAACCATCCAGTGGTAAATACCAGACATAAGCACAATATCACATTATATGTGTGCAGAAAGTGGTGTTTACCCAGCCCGTCTCTGGTCAGACAAGTAATGCTGTTTTTCCCTCTTTTTTTTGTTTGTGGCTAGGTTTTCTTGGCTTTTTTTCCCCTTTAGCACAGAACTCTGAAAGCGTCTCAGTGATCCAGCTCTACCAACCGCAGTTTATAAAGTCTATCATAACAGTCTATGACAATAAAGAAAACACTAGTACAAATACGGTGTCTGATTAGTAAAGTGATTCTTGTTTCCAGTTTTGGCAGCTTCCCTGGCCTCTGCCAGCCACATGGGGGTGGGAAGAGTGGTGAGCTCAGGCCTCAGCGAGGACTGTCCTGCGTGGCAGGGAGGACACTGGGCCTCAGACCGCCGGGCCAGAATCCGTGGAGAACCAGCTATCTGCCTCTGCCCTCACGGTGTACCCTTAACGCTCGTGGCTGTGGCTCCTCTTGATTTCGGTGTGCCAGGCCACTGATTTCCTACTGGATATTTGTTTGTGAAAAACTCTGAAACTTACTTTCAAGAAATATTTGAAAGAATTAATGCAGGAGAGAGATTAATATACAAATGCATAAATCACCTTGTTCTTGGAAATGAGACGTCTGAGCATGCAAGATGATCCCGTAGGAGATAGGAAGGAACCATGAGGACTTATTTGTGTGTTTATTTTTTAGTATTATCTCTTATTTTATTTTATTTTATTTTATTTTATTTTATTTTTTGGTACTGGGGATCAACCTCACAGCCATGTGCTTGCCCGGCAGGCACTTAGGCTGCTGAGCTAAATCCCCGGTCCTTAATTTTTTAGTATTTCCTTTTAAAAATGGAATTCAAATTTTGAATATTTTATGATATTTGTGAACCTTTTGTATTTTTATTTAATATTTAGTAAATAAATACGTATGCTTGAGGGAATTCAAAGATTTCCCTTGATAGAATTGAACAATTAGAAATGCTTAGAGGCTGCTAAACAAAGTTGCAAGATTTATCAAAAAAAAATTGTCAGTTTCTACATATTTGAAAATATTGCATGCTAATTTGTTTTCAGAAATAAATAGAAAAAAGAACAGATGAGTGATGGATGACCTATTGAACTCTGTAAACTAACATTTTTGAATGAAATGGGACTACAACCAATTTATAAAGCTATTTAAGAATATTATAAGCTGGAAGTGGCTGTGCATACCTGGAATCCCAGGAGACTGAGGCAGGTAAATTGCAGCCAGTTTGAAGCTACTGTTGGCTACATAATGAATTCAAGGCCAGCCTGAACTACATAGCATGACCCTGTCTCACAATGTAAAGAACGAATATTATAAACCTGATTCCTATGTGTAATCATTGTTACAATTGATAACTATGAAATTAATGACTGTGACAATAAAGCTTTAATACAATTATTGTTAGATTACTATTCATTAGAAGTTATCTGCTGCTAAATTTCCCACTCTGGTCACATATTCCTTACGTTTGTTTGACTGTTGGTAGCTATGTAAAGGCAGGCTGATAATGGAAACCAAAAACACGATACTGGCTCTTTATGTTAGTGCAAGTTTTTAAAATTCTCTGATGACTACCAATAAATCTACTGACTTCGTTAATGTATCCTGAAGTGTAAGGCTGTCACCCTCTGTCAACCTACTGGCAAGGGGGGAAAAGATCTGAAAGCCATAGTTATTGAACAGTTCATTTTCACCTGGAGTTCTTTTCTGTTGCCTGGGGGATCAGTATCTATTTGGCCTCTTCTCCTTTAGGGTGCATAATGTGAATTAGGATGCATAATGTAAACACGACCTAACCTTTGGTGTTAAGAACCCAAAGATTCTCAGTGCTTTGGTCCTTGGTGAAATAGTCACTGTTTCTTGGTATCTAAGCAAAGTAGTAACAAAGTGATCTATAGTTTTTTCTTTCTTACATAATAATTCAGAGATGAGCCATTGGGTATGTCTATTCCACTTCTATGTTCAAGTTGATTTCTTCACTTATTGTCATTTCTAGAGAGCAAAAGAGTGAAAGAAAAAGCCAGAGCAGTATCTCAGAGTTGAGATATCACTACCAGGAGGATTCTATTGACCCGGAGTTACTCTAGATCATATGTTGCTGCAAGGGAGGCTGGAAGACTTGGTCTCCCACTGAGGGAGACCATAAGGCTTTAAAAAGGAGGTGGACTAAAACTAACAGGAAAAAGGAAAGGATGGATGGGAGGGTGCAATAAGCTTTGAGCCCTGGCCTGTTAGAAAATAGAACACACTCTGAGAATACACAGAGCTACGAAAAAATAATGGTCAATATTTTACTTTTAAAGGTGCAAGTACTTGAGGATTATTTTGATTATGAGAGAAACATAGAACTAGATTTAACAGCATTCATCTCATTGAGGAAGTTTCAGAGATCTACTTAGACATACGTGTCTATGATGTCAAAATTTTATTGTCCTTTTCCTGGTTATTGCTAGATTTTGTGGATTCAAGAGCATTTATTTAAAATCAGAAAGTTCGTCAGATTATGTGATTGTGTTTTCCCCAGATGTGAAACCAACCCATCAGAATTCCTATCTTGATTATAATGAGAAGCCTATTCGCAATTTGTTTTGTTTTTGGTACCAGGGATCAAACTCACTCCCTCATGCTTGCCAGGAAGGTGCTTATGCCACTGAGCTAAATCCCCAGCCCTATTCCCAAATTTCAAATAAATAAAAAACAATTAAAATTTAAATAGATTGTATCTGCTTGTGAAACTGGATTCTTCCCCGCCCCTGTACTGGGAAGCAAACTCAGGACCTTGTGCTTGCTAGGTAGGCTCTTATGCCACAGAGCTCTATCCTCGACCCCTCACTGGAGTTCTAATATAGCCATTATTTCTCATTTAATTTTTTTGCTTAAAAAAGAAAAAGGAAAAATTAAACCTCATTTATTGTCTCTTTGCCTTTATATACAAGAATATGTATCTCAGGAAACTTTCTCATAAACCCACAGAGAAACTTGAGTTTTGAGGCACCAATCTTCCCAAATCAAGATGTTAGTCATGTAGTGGTTTTCCAATAGAATTTCATCTCTCTTTGTCATAATAGTTTTGGAAAGTGCAGTTCAACCCCAGTCATATTCAGCATTTATAAAAGCTGTCTTTATGGGAAATCTGAAGTAAGACCCACAGAGTTTTCCTACAAAACCAAGGTCATCTACTGCCTTTCGCCCAACAATAAGCTACTGAGAGTGTGGTCGATTGCAAGGGAGACCCAGAGAAGAAAACAGGAGTTTGGAGGTTTAAAACAGGGATCAATAAGTGAGTCAGAGTGGGGCTTATCTTTGTGTTACAAGCAAAATAGAAGAAAGAATATTGTGAGTAAACATCTGTAAAGAAACAAACTGAAAGGATATGTCTGAAAGAGGAACATTCGTTATGTGGTCTGAGACACTGAGCAGATTCCAGAAGTTAGTGGAGCTGACGGTCCCTCATTGGAGAGCAGGTGGTCAGGGACAATTCATATCCTTTTGCCAGGGGTGGCACATCTTTCCAGACAGACAGCCCGCATAACTAGAGAAAAAGCTGTGTCCCACACCAGTGTTCCTAAACCTGTAGACCTTGAGACTCAGTTTGAGTCCTTGTTTTTTTTTTTTTTTTTTTTTTTTTTTTCTTAAAGAGGGCACCTAGATCCGTTTTTAGAGATTCTAATTTGGCAGGTTAGCAAATTCTGATTTGCTGTGACTTCTTCAATGGATACTAAGAGGTAAGACCTACTGATGGATGGAGAATCTATTTGTGAATGAAAGGATTATATTTGTGACATAGAATCAGGTTTGTGTGGTTTAGAAAAGATGGACTTGAAAGTGATAGAAGGTTGTCTCATCAGAAAGTTTGGTGAACTTGGAGCTCTTGTCATAATGCCTCCTCATCTGACACCCTTCCATGGTGACTGGGAATACCATCATCTTGGTCACACCAGACCAGAGCCCAGAAGATGGTCTTACGGACTTACAAACTAACTCTTTCCCTCTCCCCGATCCTGTGATCTCTCTCTCTCTCGTGATCTCTCTCTCTCTCGTGATCTCTCTCTCTCTCTCTCTCTCTCTCTCTCTCTCTCTCTCTTTTTACAAACCCTTTAGGGACTCCTTTATTTTGTTCACTATAGTGATCCTGTGAATAGAGTCCATCATTATTTCTTGTCTGGATCATGGCAACTGGCTACCCTGTCCCTGGTCTCATTGCCTCTAGTCACCCTTTCCATAACTGTGACTTCCAAAATGCAAGTCCAAACATGTCACTTGCTTTCCTACTCAAAGTAGGTTATGGTAGATTCCTGTAGCCAGGATAAAATCTGAGCTGCTGTACACATAACATGAAGTCCTCTGTGCTCTGAAAACCTTCATCCAGCCCTTACTTTTTCACTCATTACCTTGGCTGCTCTTATTTCTTCATGTCACCCCAACTTGTACCCAGTAGTGCCACCATCCTACAGTGCTTGAAATTTTTGTCCGGGCTGTATCCTTTCATCTCTCCACATCTCCGCCACCTAAGCACGGCAAGAACAGGGATATTTCTTCTGTGAACTCACAATTCTTAGCGACCCACAGGAGGTTGACCCCTTGCCATCACTGAACTTTATAGAGTAGATGGACGAATAGATGAATCAGGAGCCTTATGCATGCCACTCCATGCCCTTTTTTTTCAGTCTTTTTTCTAATCTCTCAAAATTCAAGTTGGGGATTATTTCTCAGAGAGACCCCCCCCCCCACTGATGCCTGGCCACCTTCTGAGCACACTCAGGCCTTCTTGTCATAGCACTGACCATATGGGCCTGGGGTTGGTCTGGCTCGCCCAAATGTGGCTGTCCAAAGGTAGGGGCCAGTGACGTTTCATTTCTGTCTCTAGTGACAGCCTAATGAAAATCTGAAGAACAAACTTAAAGGAGGAATACTCTGTGCCCACTCCTACTATGGGTACCATCAGGCATCTAGTTGTACTTTATTGTCAGAAGCTAGTCACATGGAACGTTCACAAGATTCATTAAGGAGTGGTGGTCACTCCCAAGCCTGGAGTTATCTTGCTTCTTTGAGAGAGGAGCTTCTTAGGGGCATGAGCATGTCAGGGGCCTTGAGGCTGGGGCCCTTCTCCGCTGCACCGTCCCAGTGGCTGGCCTGGCACTTCCGGTCCCCTTAAACTCTCCTTCACAGTGACCAAAAACACATTGGGAGAGTGTGTGAGAGTAAGCCTTTTTCAGGGGAGCTGAGGCCTTGCAGATGTAGAAAGTGCAGCCAATGTAAGAGTGCATTATTATTTTTCAGCTGGCAGAGGAAAGTAGAGACATGGTAAATAGCACAGAGGGCCTAGGATACCACACTGCAGCTACTCTGCCAAGTCCCTAGATTAAAGTTCTTTAACGAGTAGTACAGTGTAAGACATTTTAAAATTGGGCTCTTTATGAAGACTAATATTGCTGTCATAAGGCTACTTTATGAAAACCCAAGGGGACCTTTAACTGTAGCAGAAGCTCCCTCATTTAAACCATGAAGGTTAAACAATAAAAACTAATTTTCTATTCCCAGCATACCCATCATACTGCCGGGAAAAGTATCACTTTGCTTTATGAAAACAAAGACGCACTGTTCCTCAGTCCTTTGGTGGGTAACGTCCATTAGCTGTTTGCTAAGATGTGTCTCTTCACTCAGCAGACTTCTTTTGGCAGAAATGGTACCCAAGTGGCCTTATTCGGGCTGGGAAGTGGAGGCCACGCTATATCTTGGTCAGATTCTTCAGTGGCGATCTGCACAGATATTAGTGGGATGGTGCTGACGGTGGGGAGGAAGGGGGAGAGATTAGGAGGTTAAGAGTGGGGTCATGGAGGAGGTTGTAGAATCCATGCTGAGGATACTTTGCTCTGGGAGAATTTTTTTTTTTGGTCAGTAATTCCATGTTTAAAAAGTAAAGACTTTTAGAGATCAAAGTGTGAATTTACAGATTTACATCAGCCATGGCTCTGGCCTTCAGGGTTTGTGGAGTCTGTGCCCTGGTTCCCTTCCCCGCCTCACCTCTGCTTGCTTAATGGATAAACCTCTGCCCACTTTGCCTCTCCCCTTCCCTGGTGCCCCTGACTGCTCCCTTCTTGCTACCTTATAGGGCTCTGCTCTAAGGGCCTGGGCTAAGAAACAGTTGCCACTGTGCACGTATTTTAAGCAACAGACTACTCTATGGAGTTCTTTTTTTGGTACCGGAATCAAACTCACACCCTTGTGCATGGCAGGCAGGCACTGTGCCACTGAGTTATGTCCCCAGCCTGTACTCTGTGGATTTCACTCTTAAAATTCTTTGTTTTGCACACTCCTGCCTTCCCTGCTGGGATGGAGCCGAAGGCCTTGTGCACTCTGCCTCTGAGCCACTCTCCCAACATAAGGTTCCTTTATGAAAACCCAAGGAGACGTGCAGCAGAAGCTTCCTCATTTAAATCATGAAGGTTAAACAGTCTTTCAGCAGTCACCACTGAGTCTTCATAAGGAACTAAGGATCACTAGCTCCATCCAGGTCATATAAAGTATCTCCTCAGGCCCAGTGGATTTAAAGATCTAGATAAGCTCCTGAGGAAGAAGGAAAGCTGAGACAGATTCTAAGTCCCACCTTTTTAGCTGTACAATACCTGGCTGCTGTTATTTCTGTGCCTTGTGAACCAAGAACGCCATGGAAGTGATGGCTCCGCAGTTGAAGAAGATGAGACAGTGCTGATGAAATGCTACAGTGTCTTCCTAAGGGAGGAGGGAGCAGCGTGTGTCAAGGTTGCACGAACAGAGGGTGAGGTACTTGCTGTTAGACCTGTCACTAACTTCTTGTCCCAGAGCATCCTTGCACGGGGGTTTGGTTTGGGGAACAGGGGAGGAACAGCAGGAAAGCCTGATGGGTAACAGGGCTACATGAAAAGGTTCTGTGTTCCCTACATTCACAACACTTCTGACGCCAAATGTCCCAGCCTTTTCCTTACTTTAAGCGGTTTGTAAATCTACAGCAACACCTTGGTCAATTATGATCCCAGTGACAAGACCCAGATTGAGACCTGCACTTCTCACCAACCAGCTGCAATCAGGGCTCCTAGGACCTCCTCTTCAGGGGCAGTAATTTGCTTCAGCAGCTCGCATACAGGTGGCACTTTACTTACTGTCACCCATTTATTATGAAGGACACAACTCAGGAAGAGCCCAGTGGATAAGAGGCCTAGGCTAAGGGATGGGAAGGCAGTTCATGGAGTGCCATCTTCCGGGCTTCTTGATGTGTTTACGAGTTTATAAGCTCCCAAATGCTGATATGTAGGGTATTTATGGAGAACCTGTCATGTAAGCATGATTGATCAAACTACTGGCTGTTGATTATCGAACTCCAATCCCCTAATGGTGTAGTTGGATCCTCTGATAACTAACCCTATCTTCCAAATATAAATTAAAGTCTGATTAGGAAAAGCTTATAAATAAACAAAAGATGCTTCTATCCCACTGCTATCATTCAAGAAATTCCAAGAATTTTAAGAGCTGTGTGCCAGGAGTTGGGATGAAGACCAATTACTTATTTCTTTTTATATCACAGTATTACACAAGCCATGTCATTCAGGGCCTCATAAACCCACAGACTTGTTCTTAAATCTGCAAGCACCTCCTGCAACATTATAGGGAGAGAAGAGACGTGTTCCTATTTGAACCTTAGGGTACACCTTCTGGCAGAGATGGGTCAGTTTGAGGAGGGCAGGAGACAGGCAGAGGAAGTAGATCAGAGCTGTTATTGTAATCCCAGTGAGAAGCAGTGAAAGATTCAAGGAAGGTGTTGGTACCCGCTGAAGAAGAGGGCTGAGCTTCTAAACTATATACAAGGTGGAAGTCTGCGGGACTTCTCTGCAGGAATAGGAACCTGGCTGTTCACTTTCATGTGCTCACTTGCCGATGAATGCACTATTGTAACTAGGTTGGAGAAGAATTACATGAAGGGTGTCATTAAGATGTTAAAATGAATGCATTACATATGTTAACAAGTGTGTGAACCCTGTATTATATCTGGCAAACGGGGTGTTAAATCCTTGTTCAACCAGCCAGATGTCCCTGCAGCTGCTGCTGGTGTTGCAGAGGGAGACAGCCACCTGAGACCTCAGCTTTGAGCTGGTGCCAGTGGCTTCTGAAGCATCTGGCTGTACAAATTGCTTCTTCTGTGCTCTGATTGACAGGTACCACATGGATCACATGATTCACATTGCAGTGCACAGGTGGGGTTTTCCGTCTGATAATCCCAGACTCTGGCAACTTGACCTTTTCAGGGAATCGTTGCAGCTGGGAATGTCCTCACTTGGAACCTAGACCTAGTTATATTATTTTGTAGGATGAAGAAAAAAAAAAGCATCACATTCAAGGGAAATTTAAGCCCAACTTAATAGCATTCACTTCTGAATTGAAATGTTATCACAGTCTTGTTTAGGGCAGTTATAGTTTACCAAGGAGGCTTATCATTTGCTATAAATATTGAAATTACCTGAAGCAAAATTCCTATAACTTCTCCAGGAACTTGGAAGTATTCATAATGATATGGAAGAAAGAAACTCCCAAGCTACTAGATATCCGGTACGAGTTCATGTTCCCTAAAATCAAAGAATGAATTTTAAGAACAATGAAGGTTAAGAGCAGAATATATTTATTGAGAGAAACAAAGCTTCTTAAGAGAGAGATAGAAGGGGTCTCAAGTGGGTTGCCAAGGACCCTGACTTTCCTAAGAATTTTATAGAGTGAAACCCCAAGGTGAGGTGGGTCCAAGGTGTGGAAAACATGGAAACTTCCAAGGTAGGCATAAGATGGGACAGAACTATGGCCAACCAATGAGATTAGTTGCTCAGGTAAAATTGATTAAATCAGAGACAAATGGGGTAACCGAGTCACATAGCAAGTGGGCATTCATACAGAGCAGGGGGTCTTCCTGTAGGGGGTTGAGTTAGTGACTCCTGGCTTTCTCAGGGTGATAGAGACCTATTTTAGAATATCAATGTTGATCCCTAGGAAGTATGTGGGCACATTTCTTTTATCTTTTGTCTTGAAGTCTGGCCCACAGCGGAAGTGCCTGTCTCTCCCATAGCTGCAAGGTATCTGGTCTTCTGCACTGGCTTCTTTGAGGACCCAGCCCTGACTGCCTATAATAATTTCGATCCAACTCAGCTGCCTAGAACAATGTTTTTACGTTTGCTTTTCAGTACAGCCTCTCCTAAGCAGGCCTCGCTTACTAAGGCAGAGCCAGCTTTGGCTGTCTCCTTGCGCCTTATATTTGGGAAATGGTCCTAAAACGTTTTAAAAGATGTTTAAGGGTCTGAAGGGAGCCGGGTGGTAAGACTGGGGTGTTTTCCTTATCATGCTCTTGGGAATTGTACTTCTTGGATGTTGAGTTCAGGAGAGGTTGAAGAAGGGCAGTGCTAGAGACCACGGTTACACAATCACACTGATCTTTTGAGTTCTTTGTTTCCTGGAGAAGAAATTGTGAAATCCCAGCATTTTTTTTTCTGTGAGTTAAAATGGAAGTTGAGATTTAGAAAAGAAAAATCATATTGGTTGTTTTGCTGTCTGTTTAAATACACTCTGACAGCCAAACGAAAAGTTACTGCAGTCTAAATAGATGAAAAAGGTTTTTAAATGTTGTGAAACTTCCTCATCTCTGGTTTTTTAGACAGCTCTAAATCTACAAAGCCTGTGTGAAGTGCCGTGCTAAGCATGTCGGTTTTGAGCAATGTCCACTAGGTGGCAGTGTGTCAGAGCGTTTATTTTATTCTAGAATTGGCCGCGATTTCTTTGGCTGTTTCCAGTAGAGTTTTCCTTTTTCGCTCTGTTTTGAAGGGTTAAAGGGAATAATTTAGACCTAAACTATTCTTATGTAAAAGCAAATGAATTTGATGAAAAGGCTACTTGTTATCGTTTGATCATAAGCAAGTTCTTCATTCATTCATATCAATTTTCATAGTAACTTATTGTAGATAATGATCGTAGTTTATAGAAACCAGGAGGCAATTCTCTTGGCCCTTTGCATGTAGCAGGTGGTAAATAGATGTATTTTGAGAAGGCAGATCTCTGATCTTCCTGGGGCAGAACATTAGGTTCTGTTGAAGATAATTCCGTAGTGGCTGGTGGCTAGGAGGTGGGGAGTGCCTTGTCCAGTTTCCTTCCACTGAAAAGTGCTTCTGGCTGCTTCTTCAGGCTGTTTACTGGGAAATGCGTCAAAGCTGCCTGCACTTAGTTAGGCAAATCTGCATGGTATGGTAGTATAGGTAACATATGGTTGCACTATACGTTTATCCAGAGAGTTTTTATTAATATGCAGTTGGCTTAAAATAAGATACAACACATGTAAAAAAATGTAAAGATTTCTTTCATCTGAATAATTTGTTTTTTTTAAAAAAGGAGTTAGGATGCTCTGCAGTGTTCTCCTCAAATAAGATTATCAGAACTTTCTGAATTCAAAACAAAACAAAAAACCAAAAAACAACAACAGAAAAACCAAAACCAGAAGCAGTGCCTAAATGATAAGATTTGGAATAAAGAACTCTACAGATTTTAAAATGCTCTAATTAACTTGAGAGAGGTAGAAGACAAATGTGGGTGAAAATTAGTATAAATGTGAAGCTTAGGATATAAATGGAATTGTCGGTTGGTGTGAAAATTAGGTGCCCCTTCAGAAAGGTGTCTGTAATCTCAACAGTGAAAAATATTAAGAGACATTCGAGCAAGACCTGTATTTGCGATACACACAGCAGAGCATCTGATCAGCGAGGAAACTGCAAAGCAGAGTGGCTGTGCGCAGTGCAGTGGAGTCTGTAGTGTGCTCTTTGAGGGCGCACGGCTCCTTGCCTTTTGGGCCTGTAGGCCTTAATTTGGGGATTCACCAGTCTAACCTAGAGCATGTCTTGGCCAGTTCTGAATCACTTGTGTGTTTTGGGGGCGGGGGGAGGTTGTGTGTTTTTAAAGCCTCTGAGAAATCAAGATCACATTTCCTGGTGTTTTAAGCTCTTTTGTTAGATCCCTAGTTCCCTGGAAGCTAGATACTTGTCGAGGCATGCCTCCTTTTCCGAGGTACTTCTTTAGGAATGGAACCAACTCTAACCATCATTAGACAGAACATCTAATAACAGAGGTTCAGCTTTGTTATGTGAGATTATGCTGTCTTTCTGCCTCCATTTCTAAGTCTGAAAAATGCATTGCCCAGGTTGCCAGTAAGATACAAGGAAAACAGTAGATTGGATACAAATGTAAAAAAAGTATTTACTTTTCACTAAGTAGAGCAGAAATATAACTGGTGGGAAGATAAAAATCCTTTGACTAAATGAAGGTATCACAACATTCATGGGAACACCGATTAGCAATAATGTTCCTCAACACTTGCTGCATATCAGAATCACCTGAGAGCATTTTTCTTTGTTTTCTTTTTCGTTTTCTTTTTTTTTCAGGGGAGAGGGGAGGATCTTGCTATTCAGTTTAGCCAGGCCTTGAACTCACTTTGTAGCCTAGGCTGGCCTCAAACTCGTGGCAAAATTCTCCTGACTCAGCCTCCTGAGTGCACACCACACCAGGTAGGACTTGATATTTTTAAAAATATCAAGTCAACACCAGACTAATCGAGTTAGATTTGCTGTGGGTAGAGCCAAGGCAACCCCAAAGCTTCCCTTTAACTCAGCTTCCCTACTGGAGTGCATCAAAGTCTGCCTGCAAAAGGCTTATTTATAGTCCCCAAATCCAAAGATACCCTAAAATATAGTGTTTGAATGTTATATTTATGATTTCATATATGTAACAATGATTTTCAAGTTCAAAAAGTTGGGGTTAAAAAAAGGGGAGCTGGAGATTTAGTTCAGTGGCATAAACGCCTGCCTTGCAAGTGCACGGTCATGAGTTCGATCCCCGGTACCCCCCCAAAAAAAAAGTTGGGGTGAAGATACACATATTGGGAATACATTGTTTTGTAATTTGAGGTCACAAAGTGTCAGCTCCTTTTTTACACAGAAACTGTCCTTATAGGGAGCCTTTCCTGTTCCTCGTCACAGTCTGAAACATTTATATTCGTAATATCATGGGAAAGTCATGGAATTCTAGTGATTTAATTCCAACCTACCACTTCAAGTGAAATCCACAGCAAGAATAAAGACATTAACACATGTTTATAATTATGGGGGCCAAGGAGGTCCTAAATCCACCTAGATAGTGGTTCATTGGAACTAAGGCCCTTACCCAGGGCCCTACCTGAAGTTTATTAATTTGTGAAGAAGGGTGTGGCTTGAGGATGAGGGACTGTGAGCATGGTGGGGAACACTTGAGTACTGTGAGCTGGGCCAGGCAGGAGGCCAGAAAGCACCTCTGCATTATGCAGAGAGAAGGATATGCAGAAAGGCTAATCTGCATAACACAGTTAAGGTAGCATTTAATGTTTGGGGGCAGGTACTTCAGCTCTAACGTGCAAACTTTTCTGCCCTGGGAAGTCATAACCTCTTAGGTCAAGGCTCATCCCAGTTGACAACCTGGGAGTCTGGTTCTTCATCCCCGCCCCTCGTTCCCCAAACTATGTCCTGGGAGTCTTGGAAAGGTGAAACAGTGAATATTCAGCACTTCAGCTAGCCCTATTTACATTGCTTAGAGCCAATTGAAGGTAAAAGGAGATGGCCCAGCCAGCTCTGTACATATCAGTAATGGAGACAGGGCCAGGTTTAGCCAAAATGGAGATAACTGCTCTTTGTTCAAGGTGATTCGTCCACATGGTCCTCCACATTTCCTGTAGAATTTCTAAGGGGAATTGAAGCTCTTAGATACCTGAGAGATAGAACATGAGAGCAATGTCACCTCATGGTCCCTTACCAGAGATTTAATTTAAGAACATGATGCTTTTCCCCGCTTCCTTAGAGAAGGCATTGAAAGTGCTTCTGAGAGGTGCTACTTATCGAATTTTCCTGTAATTAACTGGATCTGAGGCAACTCTGACCTCAAATCCATTGATTAAATGGGCAAGAAAGTTCATTCCCAGGAGAGTGAGAGGACATCCTCTGCCCATTTAATCGTGGCTAGAACCTGCTGCTGCTTTGGCCTTCATCTCAGCCTTCAAGATAACACCTTCATTTGCCCGTCTGTGAATCCTTGCAGATGCCAAGGGAATTCTTTTTCTTAAATGAGGTTCCAGGCCAGCAGCGCCAGCTTACCTACTAGAAATGCAATTCTTGAGTCGCAGCTCAGATGTGTGGGATCAGAAACTCTGGTCTGGCCCTCCTGAAGGTTATCATACACATTCAGGTTTGGGAGTCAGTAAGCGACAAACGCATGGTCCTTGCTTTTCTAGATAATAAGGGTGTTTGCATAGAAAATCATGAAATGGGCATTTGTAAAGAGATGCCACACTTAGCTATGCTTCCTTCTCCACTCCAGCAAATAAGAGCTGTACAGAAAATGAGGGAGTAGCCTTGAATCATTGAATTACTATCTACAAGGTTCCTATTCCAATATTTGAGAGCTAGTAATCGGGTAAAGAAAGATATATTGTATACATATAAATGTGTCATAATGATATAAGGGAACGAAATTCCAGACCTACTATATGTCCAGAACGAGTTCATGTTCTTTAAAATTGAAGAAAGAATTTTAGGAACAATGGAGATTAAGAGCAGAATGTATTTTTTGAGAGAAAGGAAGCTTCTGTCTAAGAGACAGAAGGGGCCCCGAGTGGGTTGCCAAAGATTCTGTATGTTCTCGGATTTTTATAGAGTGAAACTGTGAGGTGAGGCGGGTCTAAAGTGGGGAAAACCAGGAACTCGCAAGGTAAACAGGCATGAGGTAGACAGAACTATGGTCAACCAGTAAGTTTAACTGTTGAGGTAAAATTGATTAAATTAGGAGCAAATGGGGGAGCGAGTCACGTAGTAAGCGGGCATGCTTCACTGCAGGGACTCTTCTGTAGGGGGTGGGATGCTGACTCCTGATCCTCAGGGTAATAGAGAACTATTTGGATGGTGGATCCTTAGGATGTGGTTGTATTTGCTTTGCCTTTTGTGTTGAGATCTGGCCCTCAGCAGGAGATGATTGTCTCTTCCAAGACTACAAGGTTTCTGGACTTCTGCTCTGGCTCCTTTGAGTCCTGTCTAACTGCCTATAATATTTCTAACTAACTCAGCTGCCTGTAATAATGAGATATACACAATGGATTAAGATAGTCTTCTATATAAATAGATAAAATTATCAGGGGAAACCAATTCAGGAAGTTTTAGAAATTGTGACACCATTGCGAATCCAAAAATCTTAAGAAAACTCTTGGGAGACAGTGTGAGCAGGGGAGGGGGAGAGAATGAAACCCAATGGGATTACTGGGTTGTTTAGTGAAAAAGAGACCATGATTTGCCTAGAACACACCGCAAATGGATCTCCCAGGGCTGTTCAGTACCCTGGGTCTGGGCAGAGCAGAAGGTGACTTTTGATGAGTCCCTAAGGTTTCTGAAGAATTCAGCCACATTGTGACTTTAGGATTTTAGAATAGTTAACTAAAGACAGCTGTGCTGTGTCCTCCAAGGGTCATTAAAAATAGAATAGACTCTCATCTCTCTTGGGAGTCCTGAAGGCATGGAAAAGAACAAATGTTATCTCTAGAACCCTTCAAGCTCTTAATAGTTGTACTTATGTTATTGCATCTATCAACATCTATCTATCTATCTATCTATGTATCTTTATCGATTCATAGCTCTCCTCTCCAGATATATAGAAAACTTAACTATATGGTCTACCTTTTAAACACCATGGCATAGATGGTTAACATGAATGGTTGTCCTAGTAACAGACATTAAGGATCTTTCAAGTGTCTCTAGTATCTAGATATCTGAATTTACCAGGCACTCAGCTAAGTGCTTACCTGCATTATCTTATTTAATCTTCTTAACCACCATCTGACAAAAGTGCTATTAATATTCTGCATTTAGGCAGGCATTTGAACTGTGGTGAAACCCCGAGCTTTCAGCAACTCCACTATGTCTCCTGGTGGTTCACTTTGACATTAGTTCATGTTTGTATGTAGGTGGGGATGTGACTTACTTTTGGAGCCTTTATCCTCAGGCTCAAACTGAGATATGCAATTACCTACATTCTATGTACTCATGTTCATTCTTTTTCTAGCTTGTGCTTCTAGACTTCTATTTGCAGCAATATTTTAACTTAATTACTGGTACTCTAAAAGCTCTTAGACTCCCATATACTACTTTAAATATGCTGTGACTTTAAAGTAAAAAATTAACCACTGGAAGCCAGGCATCATTCTCCTTCCTGTGGGCTGTGCTTCAGTGCTATAACAGAATTCACTAATGAAAGAGACATAAAAACCACCTCCATGAAGATTTAAGAGTCATATATTCTGTCTAATTGTTATTTTCCTAGTTAACTTCATCTGCATTTGTATACCTGCTACAGATTTTAATTATATTCCATTATTTCATGTCTTATAAATTACTTTGTCTTTTACTCCCTGTACTTGTCCAAAGAGTTTGGTTTGTGGTATGTATGTGGCTGATTTTTTTTTAAGCACACCAGCATCCAGTTCTTTGGGGAGAATTTCCTTTGATAGCTGGCTAAAATGTCCAGGAAATTCACTGCCTCTTCACTTCAGACACCTTTTGAAGGAAAGGGGTTAATTTACTACGTATGCAAGGGTCCTAAATATTCTTACTGCTTTTCGGAAGGAATAACTTTATAAATGCAATTATTCTCCCTTTTATTTCAGGAATTACAACATATTGTTGGGTCACAACACATCAGAGCACAGAAAGGTAATGACAAATCTTTATGAATATTTGAAATCCCATGGGCCACTAGCCTTTGGGCTAATGTGGTTTCCTTTGTTTCTAGCTACAGTGGAAAGCTCATGGTTTGACCCGGCCAGGAGAGGCAAGCTGGAAACTCAGCCTTTTGCTCACCTCACTATTAATGCCACCAACATGCCATCAGGTGAGTTCTATTTGTAACTAGCCTCAAAAATATTTCAAAAGTCCCTTAGCAGCCCATTTAAATACGCAAGCCTATTATCATACTGTTACTGAAATTTTTGAGAGCTCTTACATCTAAACCAGAAGAAGAAAGATCATCAGTCTTCAGTTGATACACATCCTGGAAACAGTGAGTCTCAGTCTTGAAACCATTAGATTCCTTTTCAGAGCAACACAATGGGTGCTAATTTTAAATGACTGCCAGGGTTATATGACCAGAAAGGACGGTCTCTTGTCTATTTTTCCTCCACAAACATTGACACTTCCCCACTGCTTACCTTTGAGGTGGGTGGGTTCATCTAGCTAGTCAGATACTAAGTGCTCTCCTGCCAAATTCAAGGTAGGGACTCAGCAGAATGATCCTTAAAAGACAGTTGTCCTGTGGAAAATGGCATCGTACCCGCCTCCAGCAGCTTATCATTTCCTGTGCGTTTAATCCAGTAGACGAGAGACCTGGTTCCCTTCTGAGAACAAGAGGACATAGAGCTCTGGATCTGCAGCCATCTTAATGTGTCAAATACTACATTAGATAGCCCTGCCAGTTATCACCTTGGACTAGGTGAGGATCCAAGAAATTACAACAAATATTTAGGACAGAGTGCTAGTTGAACGTTATTGTTCTTATGGTGCCACTTATTGAATATCTACAATGAATCAGGCATTTTGCTCTGTATTCATTGTCCTTAGGTAGTTACTCATATTTTGCAGCGAGTTTGTCAGTTGTTCAAGGTTACAGTGGTGGCAGTATTACAAGTTGACTTCCAATCTGGATAATTCCCAAATCTCAGCTTTGTATGATTCTGTTACCCTATAAGCAAGCTGGTAGGTGGCATAGGGTAAGTTGGCTTTTTCAGAAGGAAATAATTCAAAATAATTCTTTTATATTCTCTTTTCCTTTAAGAAGTAAATTAGTAGAGTGTCTAATGACAGGGGCTCTACAATCTGACTGCTGCTATACTACTTTGTGGCTCTGTGACCTTGGACAGGTTACTAGAGTCTGGGCCTCCACCTCACAGTATCCAAGACGAGCACGGTGATGGTGCCTTCCTGTATGGTAGCCGTGAAGATCAAGGCTGGTCACGTGCTCACATTCTTGCATGCACAGTGGCTTATGGCAACCACTCAGAGAGTGAGGTTTATTTTTATTATTTGAGCTTCATTCAATGACCATATATATTCCACTTCATTTTACAAACACCTTCAGGCAAGTTTTGTTTTGAGTTAAAAATAATTCAAGTTTTAGAAAACACTTCCAGAGTCATTATCAGCATGGGCTATGGGGAGGTTTGTTTATTTTTATTTTTTTTCCTCTCTCTCTCATTGAAAACATGTAAATTGAGAAACCAACTCTTGGGTTTTTGAAGAATTTTCTAAACTACCTATCCTATCCCAGATATTCACTTCATAAACAGATTTTCTCTCTTTGTCTATGTGTGCCTTATGGCAGAACTGTACTTATTTTCTCTGAATGGAAAACTATTTTGCATGGTAGCAAAGGCAATCAAATTAATACTGATGTATCAGCTGTGTGTGCTATGAATGTACCCTACATTTATCTTTTCAGTTTATTTTAAATGGCATATGATAAATATTGCATTAGACTGTGTGCCAAAGACTGTTTGGCAACAGCAAGCATGTTTCAGTTACAAAGCTCTCTCTGCAGGCACCTAGAATCAAATCATGGCCAAAAAGCAAGGCAAAATTCCTGGTTATTTTCCAACAGTTATTGGGTTTGCGAGGCGAATGCTTCTGTTTAGGACAATACAATTGAGCCAACAGCTCCTTGAGCCCAATCTCCAGTGGTAACCAGTATTTGGATGCATCAGAGGAAGATAGCTTTAATTTTGTGTTTTCATTTGGGGGCTCTATTTTGTGTTAATCTACACATAGCAAAGCAAAATCTGCCGTATACAGACAGTTACTTTGTGCATTTTCAAAGCTTTTTGAATAAAATGCACTGAGAACCATTTTATGGGGTCAGCACATATGGCTTTGTTTAAGTAGATGCTCAAAATAAATAATTACAGAGGTCTCTTCTCTGATATGGGAAGCTGGGACCATAGCACAGGGCAAGGGAGGCTACGTAGGCTGCATACAAGGGCATTGGCATGGCTCATTGGTGATGGAACCCAGCTGCCACATCAGGCCCTTAAGCCTGATCACAGCATATTTGCTGGTCTCTTTTGGCACTGCTTTTTACATATGCAACTCCTGGTCACACTGTCTGGATTTCCCACTGCTGTCCTGTGTGCCATGTACAGTTCACTTATTCGGGTGGTTTCTCTCACCTGCAGGGCTTTCCCTTTTCTCAGAGTGTCTGAATTTGACACAAGTCCTCTTTGTTCTCTGGCTCCTCTGTCCCCTCATGGGGACAGCTCTCCTGAAGTTGTGTAGTTTTTGATTGGCAGTTTCTAGTTACTGAATGTCTACCATGTTATCTCATCATGCAAAGATGAAAATGTTATATTCGTTATGCATATTTCTGATTCTCTCCGCTCTTAGTGGTATCATGAGACTGTACTTCTTTATATTATTCTTAATCATGAGGACTGTGAATGTCCATGGAAAGCACCACACCAGTATTTTATGCCACGTGAGCAGAATGAAGCAGTGAATACTGGAGTAAAGAATGGATAAAAATAGAGATGCTTCCCAGGAAATGAAGACACTTCTTCCACATGACTTGCCTAACATGGTAGTAGAGTCCAGTTGGAGTTCCTGTGTCCTCCCCTCTCTATTTTGTATGCCTTTCTGGTGTTGCTCTGACAGGAGGCGGTCATCCCGTTTAAGGGGCAGACTTCATTTTAGTCACTGCTTCTCTCTGTTAAGACATAACTATAAGATGATTTACTGAAAGAAATGAAAGATTGAGTATAGCACAGCAGTAGAATAAGAAGGAGAACAACATATAACTTGAGATAGGAAACCTCTTTAATTTCATCAGCTTTGTCTACAGGTTAGGTGACTAGCAACCTGGAGTGACAATATACTGGATAGGATCTTGGAGTCTCATGTTGTCTTTTTCAGTGTTTTGTTTTGTTTTGTTGATGGTGGTACTAGGTATTGATTCAGGGCCTCATATGTACAGTACTTGCTTTATGAATGCAATTTTCTCCATTATTCTGGTTGGAATAAGAACTGGATGAAAACTGAATCAAATTTCCCCATAAGGTCACCAATGAACCTAACTTTGGAATTTGATTCTGATCTCCTCTGACTCAGTTTGCAAACAGAATCATAGAAAGAATAGAGCTCATGAACTGAGGGACCACTGGTATTAGGCAAGTGCATAACCATTGAGCTACATCACCAGTCCTTTGTTATCATCAGTTTTTAAAGATCTAGTAAAATACACTAACGACCTGAGATACAAAAAGCATTGGACACATTGCTGATTTAGAATATTCTTTAAAAATTTTCACTGCTCCAGAAATACTAGTGCAGGGATAAATTGTCATCTCATTTCAGGAACGAGAAGGAACCAAATGAAAATTTGGTCATTCAGGAAGGATTTTCTTTTTGAACTTTGGTCACAGCGGATTGTGTGAAGTTTTTAAGATGGATAGTGAAATGCTGACAATGTTTTCTTTTTGGATTTGTCTGAAGGTAGTTTTCCAGGTGTGTGAACCTAGACACCTATGAGCTATTGGAGTCTATAGTGATAAAAATTGAGTTTTGGGGGTTGGCCATTTGCCCAAAGTTACTTTGACCCAGATTTTCATATTTTTACATATTCCTTTTACATATTCCTCTTCATGAAACAAAAGAGAAGGTTGAGACGTATGAAACATGAAAAGTCTCTTCCTATATTCATTTTTGGCTTTCCTGTCTCATTTGACTTTGGCTAATTCCCCTTTGACCTAAAATGACTTCTCTGCTTCTGTCTGTGTGAGTGAATCCTATTCCTTTTTTGAAGTTCTCAAGCTTAGTAACAACTGGACAGTCATTTTTTATCTCTGTGGGTGGAAATAGTCTCTGTATCCTTTGAATTCCCAAAGCAATTATACACATCAGTCTTTTCAGTACTCTTTGCTTATTTTCTGAACCCACCTATTTACTTATCCCTAGGGTCCTGGAGCTTCCTAAGGAGCAGGAAGAGAGAGGTTTTTTTTTTTCCATTTTATTTTAAAGCGAATAAGACAAAAGAGGTCAGTACAGAGCAGATCAGAACTGGACAACATAGGCAACATAATACTTAGCATTAAGACAACCGGCCATTAACAATAGCTATCACAATATTTCTTTCTCTGCTATAGTTGAGCATAGTTTCAAATACAATAATATCAAACATAACAAAAAAGTATAAAACCATTCAAAGAGTGAAAGAATTACAGGGCATTCTGAACTGAATAACAGAGAATGATCAATGGGTACTATAATATCTCATTTTCAATAAAAAATTTTGTTTATACTTTCACACATATTCAAATCCCAAAAAGACACAATGTGATAGATAGAACCAACGGAAATAGAAGAATAGAAGCTTGGTAGGACTTCTTAGAAGGACAGTATTAAATCAGCAATAGCTGTCGAAGAGAGAGTTTTTGTCTTCATACCTTCAAACGTGCCTCACAGTAAATATATCTGAATGTATAAAAAACGAATTCCAAGAAGTTATTCTCCATTGGAATAATGACTACTACTCTGTTTTTTTCTCTAATCTCACAGAATTGTGAGAATGTTCTCACTGAAGGAATGAACTTTAAATCACATACTTTCCTCTCCACAGGTTCCCATAAAGTGAGTCTGTCTTCTTGGTACCATAACCGGGGCTGGGCCAAGATCTCCAATATGACTTTGAGCAATGGAAAACTAATAGTTAATCAAGATGGCTTTTATTACCTGTATGCCAACATTTGCTTTCGACATCATGAAACATCAGGAGGATTAGCTACGAAGTATCTTCAACTGATGGTGTATGTCACCAAAACCAGCATCAAAATTCCGAGCTCTCATACTCTGATGAAAGGAGGAAGCACCAAATACTGGTCAGGGAATTCTGAGTTCCATTTTTATTCCATAAACGTTGGAGGATTTTTTAAACTACGGTCTGGTGAAGAAATAAGCATTGAAGTATCCAATCCTTCCCTGCTTGATCCAGATCAAGATGCAACATACTTTGGGGCTTTTAAAGTTCGTGATATAGACTGAGAATCATTTTGTGGAGCTTTACCACGTATTTCCTAAATGTTTGGAAATTTTGTTTTAGACAAGCCAAGAAAGATGTATATAGGTGTTTAAGACTACTCAGAGGCACGGCTCACATTGGTACAGAATTATCTGTACTCTTGAGATTTTTTAAAAGCATGTATATTTACGGTTAGTGAGAGATGTTGGACTCCTGGTGTGTTACACAATGGTTTTACAATTTTGTAACGCATTCCTAAGATTAAATGAGATTGGAGCAAGTATGACTACCCTCATGAAAATCTACATCCGGGCCATGACAGGGGTTAATTCTCTGGGTCTAAACCGTGTTTGTATGCCACTATGCACTTCAAGTGGAGGGTGTTATTGCATTGCAAATGAATGATCACCTAAAAGGTTAAGTTCTATTGAATTGTTACATCATGCTAGAAACTGCAAACAAATACTTTTTCTAATAGAAGAGAAAATAATATGTATTTTTATATAATATCTAAATTTATATTTCAGATGTAATGTTTTCTTTGCAAAGTATTGTAAATTATATTTGTGCTATAGTATTTGATTCAAAGTATTTAAAAATGTCTCATTGTTGGCATATTTAATGTTTTAAATGTACAGACATATTTAACTGGTGCACTTTGTAAATTCCCTAGGGAAAACTTGCAGCTAAGGAGGGGAAATACTGTTTCCTAATATCAAATGTAGTATATATCTTCATTCTTTTTTAACTTAATAGATTTTCAGATTTGTCAAGCGTGTGCAAAAACTTAATAAATAAATGACTAAAATGGATACCTTGAAAAGCAAGCAGGATGTTGGTCACCAGGTGCCTTTCAAATTTAGAAACTAATTGACTTTAGAAAGCTGACATTACAAAAAAGGATACATAATAGGCTACTGAAATCTGTCAGGAGTATTTATATAATTGTTGAACAGGTGTCTTTTTCTACAAGTGCTGCAAATTGTAAATTTTTTAAACAGAAAACTTACTAGTAGTTTATCAGCAGAAAACAATCCAATTTTTAATTTAGTAAGAGTTATTTTATACTGTATAATAAAAATTTTGCCTTTGAATGTTAATTTTTTGGTACAAAATAAATTTATATGAAATATGCCTGTGATTTTGTACTTCCCTTTCATGTCTGTCTTGCTCTCTGACCCTATTCTTTCCAGTGTGACGATGTGGCTTCTATCTTTTCTCCAAAGGTTACTGGGAGAAATGCAGATTTAATTAAAAACTAGGAACAGATTCAATTAAATTAATGAACCTTGGAATTTGAAAAATGATTTGCAAGGAATTTGTATGCAAGGATGTAACCAGGTAGAAAACAGATATTCTCGTTCAGAAAAGTTCATATTACGAAAAAAAGACATGTTTCTTGGAGGAATACTTGGACATTTTCACTTATCATAGTAAAGAAGGATAGAGTGGCCTCAGGAAAATTGTTCTCATTTGTCCTCATGAAAATTTATACAGGCAAGCTGTCTATCCCAAGTTGGCCATTTGTGTGAAGGAAATTTGAGAAAACAAGCAGCTTGGGAAGACACGGGAGGCCATCATTTAAGGAACTTGCCCTTTGTGGATAAATGTTTCTTGATGGTTTTGACAGGATGGAAGGAGGGAAGGAATAGCAGATGTTACAAGGAAGAAATTGTAAATGATGAACAGCAAAGCTGTGAGGTGTGGGATTCCATCGTTGGCCAAAAGACTATACCTGTTATTTTCTAAAACTTAGCAAATCTGAGGTAGAATAATACAGTATATGGATATACTGGTGCCAAATTTGAAGTTACCTGTCATTTTAAATCAGTTTTTATAACTATACAGTACCATGTGTCCTTGCATCCTTCCAAAGCATTGTGTGCAGTGATTCTTGTTTAGTATTCTGCTTTCCGTGTTTTCCTTTGTGTCTCATTCACCCCATTAAGTCCTCTTAAAAAATACCTAGAGATGATCTATTTCCTCAGTGACTTTGGTGCAAAGCTGAGCCTCCTATGCCTTCTGCTTTACTTTCTGTGCCTGGGTGTTGACTTGGTTTGAGATAAGAGTGTCAGGTTATCCTTGTCCTTTAGGTGAAACAACTTTTACTCAAACAGGAAACCCTACTTCTAGCTTACAGTACCATGAGGGACACACAGTGCATGTATTTGCTTCACTTTTGGCTTTGCTAATTGATTATCCAGATTCCTTGGTATAAAACTGAAATATGTTTCTTGATAACTGCATTTATAAATGCTAATTACTTATTGATTCACATTATTATGATTTAGCCTCATGTCACTTTCTATAATAAAAAACTATGCACACAGTATTAGATTTTTAGCTATAAAACAAAACTATCCTTTTGATTAATAACATGTTTATGATACCTTTACTTTCCTATTCTTGTAACTTAACAATTTAGTCATCTCCCATTCCCTTCCCTTGCCCCTTTCTTGTTTACAGATGGCCTTTGCGAGGTGTGCCACCATTGCACCTTGACCAGTGTTTTATTTGTAACAAAAATCTCTGTGTCCAAGGACCTTAGATGTGCAGTTCAAGCAGAGTGTAAATTAGCTCTTGCATCCTCTTTTTGTTCTATCTAAACTCTCAGTGGATTGAGTGACATTGACGACAGCATTCAAATGCTAATGTCTTCTAGAAACACCCCAGAAGCTTTGTTTTACCGCTTTCTGGGCATCTCTTAACCCAATCAAGTTGACACATGAAGTTAGCAGGAGAAAGAGACCTGAGAGCATCAGATATGCACTGAGAAATTTAGAGCAACTTCCATTCCCCTCATCTCTTCAAAGCTATAAACATAGGTGACTCATATAAAAAGCAGAGCCTCAGGGAGGTCAGGAATACAAGTAAGGGGTGTTTGGCCTCTGGGAACTGGATGGGACTGCAACGTGGAGGTGATAGTCAACCTCAATTCAGGCATGAGAGCTACATATTAGGGTTAGTATCTGAATTAAAATATGATTTTTATGTATGCAAACAGATAAAGAACAGGGATTCAGCTCTGGAAGAAGACAGGCAGAATCCCCAGAAGTGATCCAGACTTCAGAAGGCTAGGGATGCAGGCAGTACCTCTCTGGTCAAGGTATTAGGGAAGCCCCAGGCATGAGAGGAAACCCAAGGCACCTGTGATCCCTGGGCAGAAAGGGCCAGACAGGCTCTTCTATGGGGCCAATTCTGGAAAGTTCTATGGAAGCCTGTCCTTGACACTATGAAAAGTTGTTATCCTTCATATTATTTCACTAGGACTGCCATAACAAATCACCACAACCTTGGAGGTGTAAAATAATATAAAATTGTATTTTCTCAGATCTGGAGTCAGAAGTCTAAAGTGAAGGCATTGGCAGGGTCATTTCCTTTAGAAGGGAGGTCTTTGCTTCTTCAGGGTTCTGGTAGCTCTAAGATTTCCTTGTGACTGCCTCACTCCAATCTCTGCTTTTGTTTTATATGCCCTTCACTTCTCTCTGTGTGTTTTCTGTTCTTGTTTCTTATAAGAACAGAAACTTTGGTTTTAGGGTCTATCCTGATAAACCAGGGTGAGCTCATCTCAAGACTCTTAACAATATCATTATATTATAATATATTTGTAATATTTTATAATAAATTATAATTAAATTATATTTTAGATAAGATCACATAAGGTATAGGGTGTAGGACATAGACATCTTTTGGGGGGCTGCCATTCTGGGTAGTATACTCTCCAAGAGATGGTATACCACCAAGATCTTTTGGGGGGCCCTATTCTGGGTGGTAAACTTTCTCAGTCTCAACTGTTGAGAAGCCAGTCACTTGCCATGGTCCCATTTGGCACCATAGCTCCTGAAGCGGAAGAGACTGAGATCGGGAAAATGCATAAGTAAAATACAGAATGATTCAAATGCTTGGATCTGTAAATTTCAGAAAATTTGAATAGTAGAAACAACCCCCCAGGGTAAATAAACATAAGCAAGTTACTGTGTTAGAGGAGAAGGAATAGAGATGTTTTCTTTTCAAAATTTCCCTACTGTTGTTGTGAAGCTTTGAATTCAATGGTAAAAAGCATAGAAACTGATCTTTTCAATAGAGAAAAGAGACTGTAATACTTGGTAGTAAGTAGATCTGGGCTCAGAGCTGTGGGCCTGCGGGCTTTTGAAATGGACTGCCCTGGAGCTTGGGGAAAAAGCACATCAACTGGAAGAGTCAGGAGCCAGCTTTTTAGTAGAGAAAGAAGTGACTTCTCCCCAAGAGCTGTCTTTTACTATTCACAGCCATTGCTGAGGATTGTATAAGGATCTAGGGGGCTAAAAATCCCTACAGGAACCAGGCTTAGCATTCAGCATCCCAAAATATCCTTCTAATCTTCCCTTCTCCCAGTTCTTCCTGAGTCTAGAAGACAAGAGGAGGAAGCAGGGCAGTTTGAAAGAAGGTGATTGGTTTTCTAAATGCCTTAAACAAACTTAAAAGTCTCTGAATTAATTTTTTAAGATAACTTGAAAACTTGTTTTTTGCTATTAACAAGAGAATAAATGGGTCACAGGTTGGGGATTTAGCTCAGTGACATAAGAAGCGTCTGCCTGGCAAGTGTGAGGCCACTTTGATCCCTAGTACCAAAACCTAGCACCAGTTTGATCCCTAGTACCAAAACAAACAAACAAACAAACAAAACCACAAGAAAATAAGCATAACAGAGAGAGATAAATTAGTCAAAATGTTCCCTGAGCATGTGAACTGCTGAAGTAAAGATGGTATCTTTGTGGGATGGCTATTTAATCAGGTGTATATGCTTTTTAATGAAGTGCTAAAAGGAACTTAAAGTCAGATGTATTTTTTTTGTGTGTGTGATATAAAAAGAGCATGTGAGAAAAGCTTCATTTCAAAATAGAATCCTTAGCTTCCCAAAGTCTGAAATACCTGCCCATAGAAGTGCAGGCTACGATGTCTGCAATGCATTCTCTGGCCTGAGAAGAGGGTTAAGCTTTTGGCTGAAAAGTATTGTGAGAATTTGCATGTTTCATCAATAGAGCTGGCTAAAGGGAGTATGTTAGTCAGGGTTCTCCAGAGAGACAGAACCAATAGAATCTATCCATTATCTGTCATGTATGTCTATCTCTATATCTATTTATCATCTATTCTCTATCTATAATCTATCCTCTCTCTCTCTCTCTCTCTCTCTCTCTCTCTCTCTCTCTCTCTCTCATCTCTCACCCCCTCTCAGCTCTCTGAGATGGAATTTACTATGGGAATAGGCTCATGTCAATATGGAGGCTGAGAAGTTCCAAGACAGGCTATCTGCAAACTGGGGGCCTTGGGATACCAGTAGTCTCAGTCCCTGAGAACTTGGGAGAAAGTCAGTATAAGTCCTGAAGTCTAAAGACTGGAGAGTCTGAAGATTTGATATCCAAGGGCAGGAGAAGAGTATATTGCAGGTCCAGGAGACAGACAGAGACAGAAAACAGAGATAGAGAGAGAGACAGAAACATGGAAAGAGCGATTTGCTTTGCTTTTGTTCTATCTGGGCCCAGTGCAGCTGGAGCTTGCCTTCCCACATTGAGGGTGGTCGTTTCTACTTAATCTTTTCACACACACACATATTCATCTCCTCTGGAAACACACTCATAGACATGAGGTTAGATAGAAAAAAAAAGATTGATAAAAAGGAAACAAGGAAAATTTTAATTTAAAAATTTGGTTGCAGGACACAAAAGTTACCCAAGGTTGTAATTCTTTTTGCCCTTATAGAAAATTCATTCTAAAAACATTGCTAAAGGTCTTGAAGATACAATAAACCTATAAATTGGAAGCACTCATGCTTTTCACTTGTAAATTGCTCTTCCTTCTATCCTAAGGAAGCAACACTATTAAGTGGGCAGCATAGCTCTAACCTTTAAGCACATGTACATGGTTTGCATTCTAACCTAACCCATCAAACATAATTGGGGAGAGTCTGACTGCCAGTAAGAATGTATGTGCATCCTAGATAACGCACTTTAAAGTCATTCTCAAACCACATAGAACCCACAATTTCAGGCTGTAATGCCCCTTTCTTTTGAATGCCTGCACTCTCTTCTCAGTCAGTATTTCTTCCTGCCTAACAAAACTCTGTGCCTTTCACTAATGTGTCTTCTGTTATGAAAATCGGTGAATCTACAAACTACTCTGTGGTTGGGATGAGGTAAGTAGGTTTCTCATCTCTTTGGAGACATCTGTGGACCACATCCAGAGACACAGACACCTCAAACAAAGCCCTAACGATTCTCTGGGTAGGTGTTTCTCAATCCAGCCAAATCAGCACCTAAAATGAATCATAACCAGGGAAGAAAACAAGCAAACATAGCTTAGAAAACTTCTCTTATTTGCTCTTCACAATAAAAACTTTTCAAATTTATTAGGTGCTATTAGCATTAATGTCTGTAGCCTATGCATTGTTAAAATAAGCAATTTTTATGACATAATCTTCTTTTTACAAGGAATTTGGAGAGTTTTTCAAGAATTTTTTTGGCATCCCTGGAAGAAACAAGTCATTTAATGACTCAGGTCTACCAGAATGTGGGTCCTGAATCACAGGTGCAGGTGCATTTAATCTTCCTTAAATGGATATTATAAACAGTCTGTTCAAGATTTGTTTGGGAGGGATGAGTGTTGTATATGAAAGTGTTTTAGGTAGCTGAGTTATGTAGGCAGTCAGACAGGTTTGGGCCCTCAAAGGAGCCAACCCAGAGGAACAAATGTCTTGTGACCTTGGAGGAGGTCACAGACTCCTTCTGTGGGCCAGATCTCAAGAAAAAAGATCAAGCAAACACACCCACATGCTAAGGATTGATAGTCTAGATAGGTCTCTATCACCCTGAGGAAGCCAGGAGTCACCATCCCAACCCCCTACAGAGTGTCACTGCTCTTTATGCATGCCCACTTGCTATGTGACTCATTTCCCCATTTGTCTCTGATTTAATCAAATTTTACCTGAGCAATTAATTATTGGTTTGCCACAGTTCTGTCCCATCTCATGCCCACCTTGCAAGTTTTCTGGTTTTCCCCACTGTATTACTTCTTGGTTTTACTCTATAAAAGTCCCTGGAAAAGACAGAGTCTTTGGCAACTTGCTTGGGATGTCTTTGGTCTCTGTCTCAGAGAGAAGCTTTCTTTCTCTCAGTAAATATGTTCTGCTCTTAACTTCCATTGCTCCTAAAATTCATTCTTCTACTTTAGAGAATACGAACTCAAACTGGGACATCTACTAGGTTAAATTTCATTCCCTTATAAAAGGGCAGAGCAGAGATCACTGTTAGCAGCAAAAGCCTCCTTTTAGCTCTCCTGAGCAGTTCAGAGCTGGCCCAAAGTCATGTACGGCACCAGTAAAATAGAGAGTGGGACAGCCCTTTTTGGTCAGAGGAAAACACCGTAAGAGACCTGAATATACCTCCCCAATATACTAAGGATTACTGAGCTGAATGCAATTAATGAAGATGCTTGAAAACTCTGTGCGACTAAAAGCAGAATATAAATTTATTTGCAAGTACAAAAGATGTCTCATTCTACCAAGGACAGCAAAAGGTAACCACTGAAAATGATTTCAGACCCCTAACAGCCTGGAGATGGTACAGAGAATCTACATTATAAACCTTACTACCTACCTTTATCTCTTTTGTATTTTCCTCCTCCTAGCTGCTGACTACAGAGATGCAAATTCCTTTTCCTTTGTCTTATTGATATAGGGACACCTACTAGCTGTCTGGTATGAGTTCCTGTTCTCTAAAATAGAAGAACAAGTTTTAGGAACAATGGAGGTTAAGAGCGGAATATATTTATTGAGAGAAACAATGCTTCTCTCTGAGAGACAGAAGGGGTCCCAAGCAGGTTTCCAAAGACTATTTTCTAGGGACTTTTATTGTGTAAAACCACATAGTGAGACAGGTCTGACGTGCAGAAAACATGGGAACTCCCAAGGTTGGAATGAAGTGGGCCAGAACTATAGCTAACCAATAGGATTAATTGCTCAGGTAAAGTTGATTAAATCAGGGACAAATGGGGAAGCAAATCACATAGCAAGCAGGCATGCATATAGAGCAGGCTCTCTTCCAGTAGGAGGCTGAGTTATTGACTCCTGGCTTCCTGGGGTGACAGAGACCTAGTTAGAATATCAATTCTTGCTGTTTGTCCTTAGGAAGTATGTGGGTATATTTGATTTATCTTTTGTCTTGAGGTATGACCCACAGCATAGGTGTCTCTCTCTCCTACAATTGGCAAGGTATCTCATCTTCTGCACTGGCTCCAGGGCCTAACCCTACCACCTATAATATTTCTGTCTTATTCTGCTGCCTGTAACATTATCAATTCTCTAAAAATTTGCTATTTTGTTATGAGTGGTTAAGATGCTAAGTTGGAATTCAAAGCCACTTTGAAGATTACTTCCCAGGTGTCTCCCTCATACAAATGGAATGCACACATGAATAAACGCAACTTTTCTCTCATTAACTATTTTTATATTAGGGATCTATTTCAACTAAGAACATATAGGGGATATTTATTATTTTCCCCTATGCATCCCCTCAGGAGGTTCATCCCTATGTATACCCATGAGCTAAAAATCAACTTTATTCTAGTATATAGAAAAGCATATGTGTATATATAATTTTGTGAGCTCCTGTTGTATAGAATATATATTATGTGAAATATATAATATATATTCTC
>PVJX010012428.1:0-50386 GCA_004027295.1 Dolichotis patagonum
CGCCGATCTTATCTTCACTAATAGTAGCCCCAGGACCTCTTATTCGAGTGGGTTTTTGAGCTTTAGTTTCTTTCTGTGTTGTGAGAGTCTATCTCTCTCTGTTTGGGTCTCTCCAGGGTGTTTTATTCTGGCATTTGAGCTGTCTCTCTCAGAGAGGGTCTCTCTCCTGCTACCTACCAGTCCACCATCTTGTCTCTTCACCCTTTCATATATTTTTTAACAGTGTTTTTTTTCATAGTTTTGCGAGTCTAAAGGCTGAATTGTTTTTTTTCACATTGTAAAATTGTGAATGTTTAAAAAGATTTTCAGCTGGGCATGGTGGCCCATGCCTATAATCCCCTGTGGCAGGAGGATACCTACAAATTCAAGACCTGTCTGCATTCTAAACCGGCCTGAATACAGAGGAAGACCCTGTCTCAAAAAAAATTTCTGATCATTTATGATAAATATTAGTCAGTTATTAGATATTTATTTTTACATATACTTTTCTTTCTTTTTAAATATTTTTTATTTTTTTTAACACCAAGTACATTCATCAGAAAAGAAGAAACCAATGAAATATCCCCATATTTTTCCTTGAGAAATCAAAAATAAGAGAAAGAACAAAACCATAAATGAGGGCCGGGGATTTAGCTCAGTGGCATAAGTGCCTGCCTGGCAAGTGCAAGGTCATGAGTTTGATCCTTGGTACCAAAAAAACCCCAAAAAACAAAAAAACCCCACAGCAACAACAACAACAACAACAACAACAACAAAACCCCCAAAAACGAATAGAGGAAAATAATAAAGATCAGAAAGCACAATCCCTTATCAAACTACCAACACCATTTTTCATAAAGATTAACATTTTGATTCTTACATATCTGTAAAAATGAAAAAGACTCAGAATAGTCTAAACAACTTTGATAAAGAAACAAAATTAGAGCTCTAACCCACCCCAGTCCGACTTAACACAAAGTTACACCAGTCATGACAAAACAGCATTGATATCAAGATAGACAAACCACCAAAGTACCAATATAAACTCTCAAAATAGCCACATAACAGACAATTGATTTCTGGCGAAGATGCAAAATCAATTAAGTGGAGAAAGGACTGTACTCCCAATAAATATACTACAATAACTGGATATCCACATGCAAAAAACCCAAACCTTATAGCACATCAAAAATTTCTTAAGACATCCAAAAGTCAACTCAAAATGGCTCACAGTGGGTAATTAAAGTAAATTAAAATAAAGGCAGGTGTGGCCTGAGTCGTTGCTTGGCTGAAGTCATTCTCTCTGGACAAAATACATGTTTTTTCCTTACCATATTAATGAAACAGTACAATGTTTATATATGTATGACATATTTATTTCACTAATAAATAGGTTCTCAAGGTGCATCCATTTACCTATAAAAATGTCCAGTATCATTTTTTATGGCTGAACAGTATCCCATGATATAGAAATACCACATCTTTTTTTATCTATTCCTCAGTCGATAGGCATTTAGGTTGTTTCCAAAACCTGGCTATTTTAAACTGTGCTGCTATAAAGATGGGTGCACATATATTGCTGTGGTATGATGTGTTTAATTCTTTTGGGAAGATACCCAGCAGGGAAATAGCTGGTCAAATGGGATCTCTAATCCCAGCTTTTTGAGGAATCTCCATACGGAGGTCCGAAATGGTTGCACAGCCTGCATTCCCACCGACAGTGGAGGAGGGTTCCTTTTCCCCCATAGCCCCTCCAGCATTTGTTATTCCTTGATTTCTTGATACTAGCCATTCTTTCTAGGGTGAGGTGGAATCTCAGTGTTCTTTTAATTTACATCTCTTGAATGACCTGTGCTGTTGAATTTATATATATTTTCTTCCAGTCTGTGGCTTACCTGTTCATTTTCTTTCTTTTTTGGTTTTGGTCTGTTTCTCACGTTTTTTACTTGTTCATTTTCTTTTTTCCTCCAAGTTCATGTGAGATGGGTAACTTGCTGACTCGTAACAAGGTTTGAGGGAAGCATGTTTCATGTACACTGTCATCACACTTACGAACCCAAGGATTTCATTTGCTTAATGATGCTTTTTGATGAGCAAATTTCAGTGTTTTGATGACATGTAATTTATCAGGGACCCCTGCAGTGGGCTCCAGTCTCCTGTGGGGAGTTACAGTGCATGGCAGGAAGAAAGAGCAAGAGACAAAATGGCGGAGTGGCACAATCTGGGATGACCAGTTGTTCATGGGCAACAAAAGAACACAAGCAGCCAGAACCTGGCATTTATTGATTGAGAAGGGGACTCTTGGGTGACTCAGAGGGCAGTGATAACTTTAACCTAATAAGGATCAATGCCCTGGAAGGTCTTTAGTTTCAGTATTTTTGGGGGGGTGAGGGAGGACAGGATCTCACTATGTAGTCCAGGCTGGCATCGAACTGATGGTGATCCTCCTGCTTCAGCCTCCCAGGTGCTGGAATGACAGGCAGGCACCACCACAACCTGCTATAAACGGTTTGTTTTTTATGTCAGATGATTACAATAATAATTGTTTTATGAAGGGGAGTTGCGTGTTATGTTTCTGCAGTTGTCTGTGCTTAGTTGATTTTGACTATGAGCTATTCATTATATTTCTTTAAAAAGTCATTTGTGGGGCAGGGGATGTAGCTCCTTGGTATAGTACTTGCCTAACATGCGTAAGGCTCAGGGATCGAGCCCCAGTACTATAAAGAAAAAAAAAATCCTTTGAGTCCTGGTAAAGGTACATTTTTCTAGAAATCATTTGACTTGCATTCTGCCTCTGTCATACATTAAAATTTGATATTTAGCAGTACCCAAGCACAGTAAAAAGTCAGCTGAAGGTTATTCTTTGTAGGAACAATTTCCATCCCCTAGCATTTCAATTAGCCAGGTAACTTTCACTGTACCAAAGTTTTCTTTCTCTGCTTTTCTCTAAAAGCTTGTGGCTTTATATTTTATGTTTAGGTCTCTGTTCTCAGACTAATTTTTGTGTTTGCGGGACATAAGAATCAATATAAACATCCAGCTCTTCCAGTACCCTTTGATTAAGACTTCAGACTTTCCAGCTGTGGTGGTGCATGCCGGTAATCCTAGCACTCCAGAGTCTGAGGCAGGAGGATCTTTGCAAGTTCAAAATCAGCTTGGGCTACAAAGTGAGCCCAAGGCCAGCCTGAACTGCATAGCGAGATGCTGTCTGAAAGAGACAAAAAAAAAAAAAAGACTTCAGACTTTGAGTTTTAGGGTATCTAAGAGGAGATGTTAGGGAGTGGTAGTCACTTGGAGATGGAGTTCAGGGGAGGTCAGGGTTAGGGCTAGATGGTGGGTACATCCATCCAGCCCAAGATGCAGGAGCAGAGCAGGTGGTCTCAGCATTGTGGGTGACCCAGTTCTCCACCTCCAGCCCCAGCCTCCCCTCCCCGATGTGTTGGTCTGGATGCTCAGTGGGCGGAGCCGTGTGGCCTGTGCTCGGATCCCTGCCCAGGATGTGCTGTTTTCTGTGGTAGAGGAGGAGCGGGGTCGGGACTGTGGGAAGATCCAGAGTCTGCTACTCACAGTGAGTGGGGCTGGGGGTGAGGGTGCTGGGCAGGACGGGGTGAAGCTCAAAAGGCATCAGGGAGAGGCTTATGGCTGTCAACTGGGAGAGTCCCAATTCTCTTCAGTGGTCTAATAGAGCCAAAAGGAGATTGTGGCTTTACCCAGGTCAGCTTGGAAGGAAGATAAATAACAAAGTCATTAGCCGTGGGCCCGCACTGACCTTTTTGCTGACCAGGCTCTGACACATGGGCAGGGCCATGAAAAAGGGAAAGAATTAAGCATTTACCTGTGCAGCTGATTTGTAGGCACAGTATTTCTAAATGAGATTCACTAAAGATGCTAAAAGGGGTGAGAAGCTGTGATGTTGGAGTCAGCAACAGGGAATGGAGGAGATGAGCGGGAGGAAAAGGGTCATGGTTTTAGGGTTGGGTTGTTCTGTGGCTATGGGAAATGCCCATGTGAGGGCAGGAGATGTAAGGGACAGGGTCAGGGATGAAGGGTGTGGAGGGGCTTGCAAGGCTGGAGGCAGAGAGACTGTCCTTTGGAATGGGGTGCTGGGGTATAACCTGACAATAAGAGGGTACACTTTAGGGCAGCAGGAATGTTGGTTTTAGCCGGGGTAAGAATAGGAGGATTTCTTCCACGTAGGCACCCGGGGCAGCCCCTGGGGAGGTCTGTGCCAAGCTCGAGCTCTTCCTGTGGCTGGGGCTGGGCAAACAAGCCAAGGCCTGTACCTCTGAGCTGCCCTCCGACCTGCTGCCTGAGCCCTCAGCTGGGCTGCCCCACAGCCTGTACCGGGACGGTGAGTGCAGAGGGTGGACAGGGTGGATACAAGCCTTCCTTGCCGCTTGCCCAGGGTGGACGCTCATGAGTTGGGGGACCTAAGTGGTCCTCTGAGCACGTATGGCCCCTGCCCTCCCCTCTCCCAGATTTTAGTTACTTCCAGCTCCGGGCTCATCTGTACCAGGCCCGAGGTGTGTTGGCTGCGGATGACAGTGGCCTCTCGGACCCCTTTGCTCGAGTACTCATCTCTACGCAGTGCCAGACCACACGGGTGAGGAGCATGGGTGAAGGGGCTGGAAGACAAGGTGGGGTGAGGCTCCGCTTTTCCTCAAGGCCTGAAGTCAGGGTTTTCAGGGCTGGCTCTTGGGGAGACTGCTCTGACCTACGGCACTGAGACAAAGCAGAGGTCTAGGGGGAGGTGTGGTTTCCTGGGCTGACTTCAGGACTTGGCTCTGAGGGGATTACATTTGGGGAAGACCAGGGCCGGGAAGGGTGGCCCGAACACCAGCTGCAGTCGCTTTTGTCTTCATCGCACTCCCTTTGTGACAAGCAGCTGTTGGAAGTATCACTAGAGCAGGCTGCTTACCCAACTATGTATGGGAGTCGCTTCTGACACCTGCCACTGTCCCTTCCTCTGCATGGTTCAAAGATTCTGGAGCAGACGCTGAGCCCCATGTGGGATGAACTCTTGGTATTTGATCAGCTGATCGTTGACGGGAGGCGAGAGCAGCTGCATCAGGAGCCTCCACTAGTGGTCATCAGCGTCTTTGACCACAATAAGTTTGTAAGCGTGGTCACCAGGTGTGAAGCCTGGACCCCCCACTTCCTTGACACCCCCCCTCCACTCTGGCTTCCTTCTGTCTTCATTGCCCTGTGTCCCACAGGGCCCCGCTGTGTTCCTGGGCAGGGCACTGGCTGCCCCAAGGGTGAAGCTGACCGAGGACCCATACCAACGCCCCGAGCTGCAGTTCTTTCCTCTGAAGAAGGGACCGCGGGCAGCTGGAGAGCTCATTGCCACCTTTGAGCTTATTGAGTTGGACTACAGTGGCCGACTGGAGGTCAGAATACCATAGTCTAGTGGTATCGGCTGTAGGCCTATCTTGTTATTCATCTGGCTCCCACCTTCCCTGAGCATAGCTGTTTTCGGAGGACCCCTACCCAAACATCTCTAATTCAGTCTTGCCTGGCTCCTCTGTGTTTATACCTCACTAGGAGCTCTCCATACCTCTTTCCCAAGCCCAGGCCTTCCTTGGCCTGACTCCTCTTTGACCTCTGACCTCCTTTCCCTTGCAGCCCTCAGTGCCCAGTGATGTGGAGCCCCAGGATCTGACACCTCTGGTCGAGCCCCTCTCTGGACACCTGTCCCTGCCATCCAGTGTGCGCCCAGTGCTCAGGGAGTTCCGTATTGAGGTAGCACAGGGCACTCTGAGCCCCTCATCCCTCGCCCCAGGTACCCCTCTTGTCAAGTGTAGACCCCTGAGTCCCCCACTCCCTGAATCCCTAGGTGCTGTTCTGGGGTCTGAGAGGCCTTGGTCGTGTACACTTGTTCGAGGTGGAGCAGCCCCAAGTGGTGCTGGAAGTGGCTGGGAAACGTGTGGAGTCAGAGGTCCTGGCCAGCTACCGTAACAGCCCCAATTTCAGCGAGCTTGTCAGGCATTTGACAGTGGTGAGGCCTGGGCTGGGGCAAGGCATGCTGGGCAGGGAAGTGGAAGAGGGTGGTGGATGGTGAATTTCTAGTGTTGACTCAGATTCTTTATCTATAAAGGGCCAGATAATGAATACTTAGGCTTCATGGGCCACACAATCTCAGTTGCAACTATTCAGCTCTGCCACTGTGGCATGGAAACAGCGAGAGACAATATGCAAATAAATGAGAATGACTATGTTTGGGTGAAACCTTACTTACAAAAATTGGCAGGATGAGCTGGGGATATAGCTCAGTGGCACAAGTGCCTGCCTGGCAAGTGCAAGGTCCTAAGTTCGATTTTTGCTACCGAAAAAAAAAAAAAAGAGAGAAATTGGCAAGGGGTTAGGTGTGGCAGTGAATGCACTCTTAGGCTGAAGCAGGAGGATTGCAAGTTCCAGCCCAGCCTGGGCAATTTAGTGAGATCCTGTTTCAAAATGAAAGATTAAAGAAAGGACTAGCGATGTAGCTTAGTGGGAAGGCCCCGAATTCAATCTGTAGTAACACACACACACACACACACCCCAAAATTGAAATCAAAATCAAAACCAAACCCAAACCCAGCCAAACTTGCCCCATGACCTCTGTTACTCTGTGGCAGTTCTACTGAATGAGTGGATCAGCCATTTATCCTGAAGGGTGAGCTCAGAATCTACCTCATCTCTGAGACACTGAGGGCTGAGAAGAAAAACATAGTTTACCGTTTCATAGTCATATTTTAGCAATGCTGCTCAGGATTGCATCAAATCACCTGTATCATCTGAGCTTCAGTCTTCTCTAGGAACCACGGGGGAAGAGGTACAAAAGAAAAAAGACCGGAAGTCATACACCAGGTGCCTTTTTGAAGAGTGCAGTGAGGAGCCAGTGACAGAAAGGACTGGATAATGGCTTTGTGAACTGAAATGTTCTGGGACTTTGCAAGAGTGCCACTGGGAAAAGCACAGTGGTTCCAGACACAAAGGGACAAAAATCAACCAAATAGAAAATTTCATCACTGTCTCGTGACTCTTGTTTCAAATGCGGGAGTTTGAAATTTTTTTGTGTATATGTGTGGTTCTGATAGAGGGAAAAGAAACTCCCAACCTGCTAAGATGTCTGGTATGAGTTTGTGTTCTCTAAAATCAAAGAATGCATTTTAGGAACAATGGACGTTAAGAGCAGAATGTATTTATTGGAGGAAAGAAAGCTTCCGTCAGAGAGAGACAGACAGGGTCCCGAGTGGGTTTCTGAGGACCCAGCCTTTTCTGGGGATTTTTATAGAGCAAAATCCTTGATGTGTGAGGCAAGTACGAGATGGGCATGAGTTGGGACAAAGCTATGGTCAACCAATAAAATTATGAGTGTAATTGCTCAGGTAAAATTGATTAAATCAGGATCAAATGGGGAAACAAGTCATGTAGCCAGCAGGCCTCAATGTAGAATAAGGGCTATAAGGAGTTGGGTTAATGGCTCTTCCTGGCCTTTTCAAGGCAATAGATACCTATTTAGAATATCAACTGCTGATGTTTATTCTTAGGGGAGTGTGTGGTGCTGCCTATAATATTTAACTTAGTTGCCTGTAACAGTTCTAGGGATTAAATCCAAAGCCTTCACATGGAGCTGCACCCTGGGCCTTTTAAAATTTTTTTCTTTTGAGACAGGGTGTGCCTTAAGTTACTATGTTGCCTATATTGTGATCCTTCTGCCTCAGCCTCCCAGAGTAAGGAGTAATTATGGGCATGTGTTACTGTGGCTGTATCTCATCATGCTTTAAGGTGATGAAATTGAAAGCAGGTTGCTCACTGAACTTCCTTCCAGAGGTTGTGTCAGTCCATTCTGGCTGTCATAACAAATCCTTTTTTTTTTTTTTTTTTTGCGGTACCGGGGATCGAACTCACGACCTCACACTTGCCAGGCAGGCACTTATGCCACTGAGCTAAATCCCCAGCCCCTGAACTCTCCTAATCTGCCATGTGTTTCTTTTTTTTTTTTTCCAGTCAGATTCAAATACTTTAGACAGTTGATAAACAACAGAAATTTATTGCTCATAGTTCTACAGGTTAGAAAATTTAAGATTAAGATACTGCCTGTTCCTCATAAAGCAGCATCTCTGATGTGTTCCCTGTGTGGAAGTACGGAAGGGGCTGATTTCCTCGGGCCTTTTTTTTTTGTTTTTAATAAGAGCACAAATCTCATTTGGGAAGGCTCTGCCCTTGTGGCACCGAGGGCACTCGAGACACCAAGCTACCCTTCAAAGGCCCTGTATAGGTCGTAATACCAGTGCTTTCAGGTTAGCACATGAGTTTTGAGGGAACACATAGATTCAGAACCACGCAAGGTATTTTCTCTCCTTTCTCACTTCCTGGTAGGAACTGGAGGGCACACACCCCTTTCTCCATGGTGCACTCACAAAGAACGCAAGGTATTTTCTCTCCTTTCTCACTTCCTGGTAGGAACTGGAGGGCACACACCCCTTTCTCCATGGTGCACTCACAAAGAACGGGGAGTGCGTCCCATTGATGCCATTAGGTTTGATTGCTTGCTAGTGTCATTCAAACCCTTGATGGTTTTCTCCATGACTCGAAATAGGGCATTGAAGTCTCCACTTTATTTGTTTGTTTGTTTGTTTGTTTGTTGTAGGGGTAGTGTTTTTAAGACCGGGTCTCACTATGTAGTGCAGGCTGGTCTCGAATTCACTTATGTAGCCCAAGCTGACCTTGAACTCACAGCAATCCTCTAGCCTCAGCCTCCTGGTGCTGGGATTACAGGCATGAGCCACCATGCCTGGCTTCCACTTCTACTGTTATGTTTTCTTTTTTTTTTGGGCTGGGAATTAAACTCAGGACATTGTGTTTGCCAGGTAGGTGCTGTGCCACTAAGCCCAACACCTTTACTATTGAGTTGTCTGTTTTTTGTTTCTTCCTTCAATTCTGTTACCGTGTGTGTGTGTGTGTGTGTGTGTGTGTGTGTGTGTGTGTGTGTGGTGCTGGGTGGGGGTGGAACCCCGTACATGTGCTGAGCTCCAGAGTACTTGTGTATCATTTGATACTTAGAACAATCTTTCAATTCTAGAATTTTATTTCTTTTGTAGCTGGGACATAGAAAGCAGTGACTCGGCAGAGACACAGTGAGGCAGAGGCAGTGCTGGGTGCACAGTGAGGTGTAGATGCATTGCTTTCCTCCATCTTTACTTCTTCCCCGGGTCTTTGTAGACACACCTCCTCTTTCCCTACCCACAGGACTTGCCGGAGCAGCCTTACCTGCAGCCTCCACTCAGCATCTTGGTGATTGAGCACCGGGCCTTTGGTCGCACAGTGCTTGTGGGTTCCCACATTGTGCCCCACATGCTGCGATTCATACTCCAGGGAAATGAGGATCTCCCCGAGGAAGAAGGAGCAGAGGAAGAGACAGAAGACTCGGAGCCCAAGGGACTTCAGGGTTAGGGGTCTTCCCCTTAGGAGTTATCAGTCAGAAGCCCCTCTGGTTCCTGGGACCCCTCCAGTGGGGCACAGAGTCTGACTCTAATCACCTGACCTCATGGTGCTGTTCTCCTCCTCTCAGGACCAAAGTCCTTGGATCCCATCTCTGCTGAGGCTGGGATATCCAGACGGCTCCTGAAGGTGTGTGGGAGGGGGGCCACAGAAAACTGGCAGGGCAGGGGGTGGTGCTGGGTTCCGGTGACCGAGACGCCCTCCCCTGCAGGCTCCTCTGAAGCTCAGCCTAGGAGGCCTCCTGAGTCAAGGCCCAGAGCTGGAGGAGGACATCCCAGACCCAGAAGAGCTTGACTGGTGGTCCAAGTACTATGCATCCCTGCAGGAGCTGCAGGCGCAGGTGGGGTGCAGGATGGTCCAGCGGGTGATGGCAAGAAGAATGGTCTCATCACACGGGAGCGCCATAGTTTACAGAGCTCTTTACTATAATCATCTCTCCTCATCTTTATCACAATTTTAGGAGCTGGAGGTGATTAGTTCCATTATTTAGAGCTCTGTTATCTAACAGAAATATAGTGCAAGTCACATATGTAATTCGAACTTTTTAGTGGCCACATTAAAAATAAGTAAAAGGAAACAGGTGAAATTAATGTTTTACTTAGCATTACATAGCAAAATATTGCCACCAATAATCATAAAAATTAATGAGATATCTTACATTCTTATGATATAATAAGCTTTTAAAATCCAGTGTGTACATTTTATACTTAGAGCATTAGCCACATCTCAAGTGCTCAGGAGACACTGACTGGCCCCTGTCAGGAGACACAGGGCGAGAAGATAATGCAAGCTTTGAAAACAAGTGGCTTACCCAGCTGGAACTCGAACTAAAGTTTCCCAGCTCTGTGTCTTGGAAAAAGAGTAAACTAAACTAGGGGCACGAAGGGGTGGGGAGGAGTCTCTTATCTGCCCTTTGATTTCAGCCCCATTTGGACGAGGATGAAATGGATGACCCCGGAGATTTAGGTAAGAGGTTTTGAATTTTCCCTCTTGCTTTATCTGCCCCTCTCACCCTGCAGCCAGATATTTCTGCTCTGGGGCAGTTCTGTCATTTCTAGACGGTGCCCACCTCACTTCTGCAGATGGGGAGGCCCAGGACCAGGGTGAGGCTGCCGTGGAAGGCACTGCATCTCAGAAAAAAACAATTGCCACCCTGAAGGTGACGGAGTGCTGGGAGATGGGGACCTCTCTGGATGCTGGATGTTGGGCTGTCACTGAAGCCCCTGCCTTTCAGATCTACAACAGCTCCTTGGAGGAAGCATTTAACCACTTCGAAGACTGGCTGAATGTGTTTCCCCTGTACCGCGGGCAAGGGGGGCAGGGGGGGGATGCAGAGGAAGAAGGGTCTGGATACTTCATGGGCAAGTTCAAGGTACGTTTGGGAAAGGAGAAGGGGCCCGGAGAGCACAGGCAGGAATTCAGGAAGAATACTCTTTCCAGAGCCTTTTCTGTCTCCCTTCACCCCAGGGCTCCTTCCTCATTTACCCTGAGTCACAGGCAGCATCCTCTTCTGAGCCCCAGATCTCCCGGGGCATCCCACAGAACCGACCCGTCAAGCTCCTGGTCAGAGTGTATGTTGTAAAGGTGAGTGTCTGCCCTGCTGGCAAACCGGCCACACCAGCAAAGCTGGTGAACATGAAATCTACAGAACGAGGCTTTGGAAAGCATCTTGGGGATCACAGAGCGCACCTTGGTCATTTTTCAGATGGCAAATCTTAGACACAAAGTTAGAAGGCTTCCCGAGAGTTACAGTGCTTGGTGACAGCATTTAGAGTAGGACTCCTGACCTCTTGGTCGCTGTTCTGCTCCAGCAGAGTGGGGAGTGTAGCTCTGGATCTCAGGCTGCGGAGTGGCTCACCACCCAACACCTTGGGACATTCTTCCATGGCTGCCATTTCTGTGCAGAGGTCAACAGGCGCCTGAAATTTTCTTGAAAGTGTCTCAGGGAGTAATGGGGACTGAGTGGGTTGCTCTGTCCCCTCACTCCTTGTCACCAGAGCAGACGGTATACTTCTGTCTGGTTTAAATATAGGGATTCTAAGACATCATTTAAATGGTCTATGGGTACCATTCTATCATAATCTACGACTCCTGGTGCATCAACTTGGTAATGGAGGTCATCGTAACCTTTTGTTTCAAGCTGACTGGTAGATTATATGGTCTGGGCAAAATCTTTTTGGAATACATCTAGCAATGCTAAGTAAACTGTCTTTTAAATGAATGCTAAATTCAATGAATGCTCAGCTTATGCTGAGACCCTAACATGCTGAGGCTGCCCTAGGTTCAATCCCCAGAACAAGAAAGGAAGGAAGGAAAGAAGGGATGAGGTGTGCCAATAATCCAGAACTCTCGAGGCTGAGGCAAGAATTGCCACGAGTTCGAGGCCAGCCTGAATTACATAGCAAAACTCTGTCTTGAGAGAAAGAGAGAGAGTGAGAGAGTGAAGGAGAGAGAGAGAGAGAAAGAAAAGAGAGAGAGAGAGAGAGACTAATTAATGCTAAACTCTATTAATGCTAATCTCATAAGAAGGGGAAATCCCAACCTTCCCCAAAGGAAGACGGAGTAAGAATCCCAAGTGGAAGCCAAGCCCTAACGCTCAGTTTGTCTTGAGCCAGCACCAGTGTACTTGTATGCAGTAGAATCTTGATGAGCAACAGAAAGCAAAATAAACAAGCTGGCCCAGCCTTCCTGGTGAGGAAAATAGAAAAAAAAATCTTTTTTAAAAATTAATTTTATTGCTACGCTTTGGTATACATAATGATCATATTCACTGTGAGGAATTTGTACTTGTGTATAATGTATCTATTTTTTTTCTCATCCCCCTCCCTTCCCTTCAATCCTTCTTATTCTCTTTATTTATAAAAGCTTTGTTTCCATTTTTTCCATTCAATTTTCTTTTCTTTTTTTTCCTTTAGAAAAACAATCTCTCCCGGGGGAATTTATTATAGAGTTTTTATCCTTATCTTGAAGTAAGATTTGAATTTATATTACAGTTCATGAACACTTTTGTTTGTGAATAATTTCGTTTGCAAACAGAAGCATTTGGTAAAATTTTGCTTTTGTTTGCAAACTCTGCAGCAGGTGATGAATATCACTTTCACCATTTTTTTGCACAAACACGAATATGGCCATTTGCCCTGAAATCTTGGAATGAATTAAGTTTGTGAGCTGAGGTACCACGGTATTTCCTCAACACTAAAAACTAAGAAAATTGGCTCAACGTGATCCCAAATCCAGCCTCACGGTTTCCAAATGTGGGCTCACAATACAAAAATTATAAAATGCATAAGAAAACAATCAGAAAAATTATCAAAAGAAACAACAAAGGAGAATTAGACATCTAACACTTCATATGTTAGAACTTTCAAATATTGGAATGTAAAAAGTATTTAAAGAATTACACAAGCAGAAAACAAGAAGCTATCAAAAGCGACCAAGGCTGCATGTGGTGGCATGTACCTATAATTCTGGGAGGCTGAGCAGAAGGATAGCAAGTGCAAGCCCAGAACTGGGCAATTTAGCAATTTAGTGAGACTCTGTCTCAAAATAAACATTTTTAGAAAGAGCTAGGAATGTAGCGAAATGTGAAGGCCCTGGTTCAACCCCATTACCCACCCCGCCAAAAGAGACCATGAAAAATAAAATCTTTTTAATGCTCAGGCATAGAAGAACGAATAAACTGTATGTCCATACAATAAAGTACTATATGGGTTTTAAAAAGTGTAAGGAAGACCACTATGGTCTGATATAAAGTAATTTCCAGAATATACCATAAAGTGAAAATAGCAAAGTGCAAAAGAATGTATAATATTCTACCCTCTGTGTTAAGAAAGATACTAAAAAAAATACAAGCAACAAGAGTACAGGAAGGATTAACTAGAAATTCAGAGACTGGTTCCTAAAAAGGAGAGTAGCCAAGAAGTGGAAAGATTAGAGTAGCAGGAATGAAGACAAAGTGACACTTCTCAGAGCACATATGCTCCTTGGCCTGCAAAGATGTGTGCACCGATACACTCACTGCAGTTCAAAAGCTTTGGAAATGCATTTGAACTACGTCATTTACCAAACATCGCCGTCTAGCAGCACAGCACGTTGCAGAATATTGCCTGTGTCCTCTTGTGGTTGTGCAGTGGCTCATGCAGAGCTCTGGCCTCACAAGAGAAATTCTAAAGATTATCCCAGGAAAAGACCAAAATCCAAAATTTGAAGTATTATTTCTGCTGACTGCATACAGCTTTCATACAAGGATAAGGTTAAAAAAGTGTAAGTCAAACTACCTTAAGTTGGAGACAGTCTATGAGGTGTGGGAAGAAACAAGGAAGTTATCCTGGTGGCTTCCCAGGGGAGAGAGCAGTCCAGGCAGAAAGAGTGAAGTAGCGTGTAGAGTGTGCTAGACAAGGTGGGTGGAGCAGAATGAGAGGGAAGAGAGGGTTTTAGGACTTGTTTTCAGAGGAAATATAGCAGCACTGGGCAGAAAGGACAGATCACGTTAGGTTTGTTTGTTGGTCATTCTATCCTAAATTAAGCAGGAAGCCATCAGAAGTAAAAGAGTGACAAGACACTATTTAAATTTTAGAAGATTTTCTCTTTTGATGGGTAGAGAAACGCAAGAGTGGAAGGAGGGACACTGATTACGAAGCCACCACAAGATCCATGGGAGAGAGAACGGTGGCTTGAACAAAGGGAGTAGAAGTAGATGTGGTGATCAGGGGTTAAGACTCTAGAAATATCTTCAAGGTGAGGCTGACATAATTTGAAACAGAACAGCTGTGAGCGGTGTGAATGTAATAGGAAAGACAAACTGACTTTCAGGTGTTGGCACAAGTACCTGGAAGTTCCGATAAAGGTACCTTGCTGATAAGAAGGCTCTGGGTGGAGTAGGTTTGGGCATGGAGGTAGCTAGATACCCGATTATATTGTGAAATTTTTGAAGGTGGTGCTGGGGATTAATTTAGAGCCTTCATATTGAGCTATGTCTCCAGGTCTTTTTTATTTTTTATTCGTTTATTTATTTTTGAGACAGGGTCTTGCTACATTACACAGGCTGGGCTCAAACCTACGATGTTTCTACCTAACTTCCTAGATGCTAGAATTACAGACCTGCACTACTGTGTCTGGCTGATCATATTAGGTTTTATGTGTCTTTTGGGCTGCAAGTGGAGTTGGCAGTGACATTCAAATCTGGAGTTTAAGAGGGAGAGATCTGGGTTGGACATATAATTGAGAGTTGTCAGCCTATTGATGGTATAGAATGCTTTGGGACTATATGAGACCACTGAGGGGATGCATATACATAATGCAGTGGTACAGGGCAGAATCCAGGACATTTGGATATTTACATGCAGGAGAGGAGAGTCATTTTCTGCAATGGTACTGCCAAGGAGGTGTGAGCATGTCAGTCCCCATGGCGGGACATAGACTCATCATCTGTGGAAACAAGGGGAAAGACAGAACATGGATATGGATCTTGGTTGGCAAGTAGTCATGGTGGTGGGAATTTGCACAAATTTGCTTCTGAGGGCTGGATGTCAGCTGAAAGTGATTGAGAAAGAGGTGCTGAAGTGTAGAGAAAAGTGATGGACCGGAACCCATGCAAAGCCAGACCAGACACTGCTGTGAGAGAGAAGCTTTATCGGGCGGAGGGCAGACTGCCTTGCGGACCAAGACAGCTGCCCGTTTGGCTTGGGGAAAGGGTTTTTGAGGGTGGTTTTGGAGGGAGCTCTTCAGGTGAGTCAGGTATGAGCAACAGGTGTGACACAGTTGTCATCAGGTACCCTCCTGGGCTGGGTTGACTTTTGCAGTTGGAACCGTTTTGGGAAGTTTCATTTCTTGCAACCCAAGCATGAACAGGCTCGGGGGACAGGCTGACCCTTTAAAAAGACATACAGACTATCAACACTTGAGAGAAAGGGAGAGTGAATAAACTAGGGGACAGGAGTCTGAGAGTGGGACAGCACTTGTAGATCCAAATCCATGGAAAATGATGACGTATTCAAGAATAGGAGAAGCTGGGCATGGCGACACACGCCTGTAATCCCAGCACGCAGGAGGCTGAGACAGGAGGTTCACTGTGAGGTGGAGGCCAGCCTGGACTACATAGTGAGACACTGTCTCAAAAAAACAAAAAACGAAAACACAAAAGAAAAAAGAATAGCAAGTTTTAGTGTCCTGAAGATATTAGTTCTCCCCAGTTTAATCCACAGACTTCTATAAAGTGACACTTAAAATTAATGGATATTTTTGGTTTGGGGGTGGAATCAGACAATGTGTACTAGGAAGAAAAAAATGCCACAAATCACCAACCCTATTGAAAGAGTAAGGTCCGCAGGGGATCATTTTCCTCGCCATCACGACATGTAGTAAGGCTCAAGTGATCAAGGCAGTGTGGGGCTGGTGCCAAGACAGATGTATAAACCACTAGAACAAATAGAGACCACTGAAACATACACAGAACTCAAATATAAACAGAAACACTGTGGAACAGAAGCAGAGGCTGGACTTTTAAATAGTAGGTGCTAAAATTTTTTTTTTTATAAACTACAGATTTTTTTTTTTTTTTTTTTTTTTTTTTTTTTGCACCCGGGATTGAACTCACAACCTCACACTTGCCAGGCAGGCACTTAAGCCACTGAGCTAAATCCCCAGCTGGTAAAAAATTTTTTGATTTTCATATTAGAAAAAGTGAAATGCAAACCCTTACCTCTCAGTGAACACTAAAATAAATTCCACATGGATTAAAGACTTAACTGTGAAAGTCTGTATCACCTATAATCTCAACACACAGGAGGCTGAGGCAGGAGGATTGTCAAGAATTTGAGGCCAGCCTGGGGTACATAGTCCAAGACCAGCCTGAACTACATAGTGAGACCCTGTCTCAAAAGCAAACAAAAAAATGTTAAAGTGTTCAGAGGCTAAAACAATACTTTAATGAACAAAGAAGATAGGGAAGATTTATTAAAGAAAACTATTAAAAAAAGAAAACAGCATTAATCATAAATGAAATATCAATAAGTTAATTTTATTACAGTTAAAACTTATACTCAGCAAAAGGCACCAATAAGAGAGTAAAGAGACAGGCCACAGACTGAAAGATGTTTGTACCATATAATCAACAAGGGCAAATATCCAGACTGTAAGAGTAGCATCAATAAGAAAAAGACAAGAATCCAGTGGAAAAATTGGTAATAGACATAGACAGGTGCTGTCCAAAACAAGTAATCAAAATGCCTAATGAGCATATAAAACTGTGTCCAACATCATTGCTAACTGGGGAAGTACATGTGAAAACCTCAGTGGAGTATGACTGCATACTCGTGTTAAAAGTCTGGACTCTGAGCCAGATGTGGTGGCAGACACCCGTAATCCCAGTAATCTGTAAACTGAGCCAAGAAGGTGACAAGATTGAGCCCAATGTGGACAATTTAATGAGTGTAAAATTACAAAAGGGCAGGAGGCCTGGGTTTAATCCTCAGTACCACAGAAAATAAAAAAAAATAAAATAATAAAATAAAATAAAAACGTGGCCTGGGGATGTAGCTCAGTAGAAAGATAGCAGTTGTATAGCATGTGTGAAGCCTAGTACCATGAGACAACAGAAACCTCAATGGTGCTGGGGATATAGCTCAGTGGCATAAGCGCCTGCCTGGCTTGAATGTTCTTTTTGTTTTTGTATTTTGAGGTACGGTCTTGCTATGTAGTTCAGGCTGGTCTTGAACTCACTATGTAGTGCCGCTGACCCTGAACTTGCAGTGATCCTCCTGCCTCAGCCTCCCAAGTGCTGGGTTTACAGTGCCTGTGGTTGTTGCCTGGCCTGTATATCTTAGGTATTTCATAACTAATTGAAAAGTCATCTTATCCAAACTTTCAGTGGGAGATCTTTCCCTGGGTCACCTCCTGCCTATATTTATTCTGAGATTGGATCCAAAAAGTGTCTGGGCTATGACAATGACACTTTTCCCAATTCCATCCCATGCCATCCCCTAGGCAACCAACCTGGCTCCTGCAGACCCCAATGGCAAAGCAGACCCTTATGTGGTGGTGAGTGCTGGCAAGGAGCGGCAGGACACCAAGGAGCGCTACATCCCCAAGCAGCTCAACCCCATCTTTGGCGAGTGAGGCTGGGCCTTAGGGTTGGGGATGGAGGAGCAGCTTGGCCATCAGTGCTGCGGCCCAGGGGCTGTCACCACATGCCTGGTATGGGGTGGCACCCCCACTGCAGACTACCTCTGAGGGCCGTCTTTCTCCCGGCCAGGGTCCTGGAGCTAAGCATCTCACTTCCAGCCGAGCCAGAGCTGACCGTGGCTGTGTTCGATCATGACCTTGTGGGTTCTGATGACCTCATCGGGGAGACCCACATTGATCTGGAAAACCGATTCTACAGCCACCACAGAGCGAACTGCGGGCTGGCCTCCCAGTACGACGTGTGAGTCTGGCAGGGCCCTCAGGAGCTATTCTACCGCTCTGAGCCAACATGTTTGGGCTCATTCCCAGTTGTGCCTCCAGATCTCGGAATTTCACAGAAGGGGAACTGATCACCCTCTGCCAAGACATCAAGGCTCAACAGCCACGGCTTGGCTTGAGTGTTGAGATCCTGTAACTAATACGTCACTCACTCTTTTGAGCCTCAGTTTCTCACCTGCCAGATAGAGATGGTAACAATATCTCCTTCAAAGAAGTACCTACGTCATTTCTATAAACAAGGACAGCCTGTCTCTCACTGGGGTGCTGAGCCTGGGTCCCATCTCCTCAAAGGTCATCATCCCTGCCCTGTGCCTGTCTACTACATACACTGGCACCAGCTGAGACATCCTCCTTTCCTGCCCTTAGGGATGGGTACAATGCCTGGCGTGATGCATTCCGGCCTTCACAGATCCTGGCAGGGCTGTGCCAACGCTGTGGCCTCCCTGCCCCTGAATACCGAGCTGGGGCCGTCAAGGTGGGGAGCAAAGTCTTTCTGACACCGCCTGAGACTCTGCCCCCAGGTACTGACCCCTCTCTGCTGGACAGGCCAAGGGGAGCAAGCTGGAGGGAGAATAAGGCACAGAGGGCCCCGGTGCCAGTTTAGTGCACCCCTGAAAAGAGCTCACGGAAGACAGCAGGCGGAAAATGTGAGTTTTGTTGAGTCAGAATGAGTTTGTTGGGTGCTGAGTAGAGAACAGTCTTTAACTGTATCCCTCAGAAGCCACAGTTAGTCAAGTTCTCACATTACAGGGCAATGCCGTGGTGTCCACAGGACAGCGTGTAGCTGCAGAATGAATTCATGCTTCACGAGTGGCCAGTGGTGTATTCTGTGAACAGGGTCAGAGAAAAGGCTACAGCCCCTTCTGTGTGCCTTGGTCCCCCACTGCTGCCTCTCACCGGCCAAAGTTATAGCAGCAGCCCCCTCCCACCGTGTGTGGCCCACTTGCCCTCTGAGTCTCCCTGTCCATGGACTCTCTCGGTTTAGATTTGCTGAGGAGGGGCTGCAGGGAGGAGGGAGAGTCGGGCGCTGTGTGGAACCCAAGCTCATACACCTCTTATTTCAGGTGATGGGGGTCCTCAGTTGGCAAGTGGGACCTCTGAGGAGGCCCAGGCATTACTTGTCCTGCGGCATTGGCAGGAGATGCCAGGGCTTGGGATTCAGCTGGTACCTGAGCATGTAGAGACTCGGCCCCTCTACCATCCACGCAGCCCAGGGCTGCTGCAGGTAAGGGGGTGTTCAGCACTCCCAAGACTCAGGACTCGCTGAATCCCAGGATTCCCACCTGATTCCGGCCACTGGCCCTCGCACACCCTTTCTCTAAAACTTCCACTTGGGCCTGATGTTACTTGCCAGCATCCCCACTCTAGTCTTGAAATCTTGGACTTCTATGCTGGGGACCCTTACCCCGTTTCTGAATTGGTAGGATCCCTACCCCTGTTTGACACCAAGTTTCAGACCTAGCATTCCAACCTGACTTCCACCCTGTTGACTAACATCTGGGCCTTAGGAACACCAGGTCTTACTTTTGATCCCTATCTTCCATTCCTGGGTCCTTAGCCCTGAATCCCCAACCCAACCTTGACCCTCTAACCCTTAGCCTGAACTCCACCTTCATGCCCGTCCTCCAGAATCTGCTTGGATGCCCCTGTCCCAGTGTTCCCTCCTTTTGGGGTAGGGCATAACTTGTGACCCCATGCCTGTCAGGGGAGCTGGGGACCCTAGCAAGAACCTCAGACCTAGTCCTCTGTCCCTAGGGATCCCTTCACATGTGGATTGACATCTTTCCCAAGGACGTGCCTGCCCCACCCCCAGTTGACATTAAGCCTCGGCAGCCAATCAGGTGAGAGAGAGTTCTGGTCCTTTCTCCCAAGAGGTGGGCACATTTTGGTCTCTGAAAATATGAGCCCCCTCTGAGGTAAGCAGAGACTGCTGAACTGCTGAACTGCTGACCACAGACTTTTGGGGTAGGTGAGTTAAGAACCCTCCCTCCCTCTCCCAGACATAGGCCACTGAGTTGGGTGTCCATCACTTGTAAGCTGAGAATTCAAATATCTTTCAGTCAACCCCCTTTCCATCGGAGCTAGACTGAGTGGCTCTCTGTGGAGGATTTAGCTACTTCACATGGGGTTGGATCCAGGTGCTTGGGTGCTGCTGACAGTCTGTCACTTTGTCTCTGGGTTTACTTCCTTGGTGCCACTGTCAGGGAGCAGGGGGCTTCTAACAGTGCTGGGCTTATGTCTTGCTAGCCAGGCCATTTAAGCAGAAACGAACACTTTTAGTTAGAGCAGAAGCCTAGAGCCACTTCTCGTTAGACCAGCTGGGGTCAAATACAGCTCCTGAAGCCTGTCATCGTGGTCAGTGGGTTGTAATCCACCATAGGCCAGTCCAGATGATGTCCCCAGCCCTGAAGCCAGTTAGGGACCTGCCCAGCCAGAATCACATAGATTGTGGTGAGGGGGCAAATTTATGGGAAGCCCTCATTGCACTGTCTTGGGCCAGGAGAGAATTCTTGGTGCCACCTGCTGTCCCTTAATGGGAGCACAGGCAAGCTGACTACCCAGCTAGGTACATCTCAGGTACTCAGTGAACGTCAGTGGCCCTGGCCCAGTCCTTCCTGCTTCCTGCAGCCCCTCCCAAGAGCCCTCTTAAGAGTCTGAAAACCCTGCCCTAATACACCTCCAGTTACGAGCTCAGAGTGGTCATCTGGAACACAGAAGATGTGGTTCTGGATGATGTGAACCCTCTCACTGGGGAGATGTCAAGTGACATCTATGTGAAAAGGTAGGTCTTCAGGCAGGAATGGCCAACAGCTATCCCAAGGGGGCATTGCAAGCAGGGCTTGGGCTCTCTGGCTGAGTCCACAGCTTGCCCCCAAGCCCTCAGTGTGCCTAGAGCTTGGCGAGGAGCCCGGTTCTGGGCCCCAGCCCTGTGCTTTCCCCTGGCCCCAGCTGGATGAAAGGGCTGGAGCATGACAAACAAGAGACAGATGTCCACTTCAACTCGCTGACTGGGGAGGGGAACTTCAACTGGCGCTTTGTGTTCCGCTTCGACTACCTGCCCACGGAGCGGGAGGTGAGCGTCCGGCGCCGACCGGGACCCTTCGCCCTGGAGGAGGCCGAGTTCCGGCAGCCCGCTGTGCTGGTCCTGCAGGTCTGGGACTATGACCGCATCTCTGCCAACGACTTCCTTGGTACTGCTTAGCCTCCTCCAGCCTCAAAGCCGACCCCTGATTTCTGCCCTCATTGCCCACCACCCCCTGCTGCCCTTGTCCCATGGTTCCCTACTCTATGCCACCTCTGAGTCCAAGGATTTCAGACCCCAGGGCTTAACCTTTGTTTTCTGGACTGAGGACAGTGACTTCCATTTGTACTCACAGTCCTTGTTCAGTCCTCTGATTTTACCCTAGCTGAAGTCACCCTGGACCCCATGATCCTTACTTTGGCCATCTGATCCCAGTCCCTGGCCCTCTTCCGTTGGGATCTGACCACTGCTGGCAGTTGTATGGTCCATAGCTGTGGCCTGATGACCATTCTAACTTTGGTGCCCCACTCCCAGCCCTGCTGTGCAGCCCCCTCACCCTTGGCCCAGTCAGACTTGGATCTCACGCCTAACCCAGTGTGCTGTGATCCTGCAGGATCCCTGGAGCTGCAGCTGCCAGACATGGTGCGGGGGGCCCGGGACCCTGCACAGTGCTCCGTGAGGCTGGCCGGCGACGGGGCGGGCCCGAGGTGCAATCTGTTCCGCTGCCACCGCTTGCGGGGCTGGTGGCCTGTAGTGAAACTGCGAGAGGCAGAGGATGTGGAGCGAGAGGAGCAGGAGGCAAAGGCTGGCAGGAAGAGGAAGAGGAGGAGGAGGAAGGGCAGGCCTGAGGACTTGGCGTTCACAGACTCGGGTGGTAACGTCCACATCCTCACAGTGAGTGCAGCAGCGCAGGGACCCAGGCCTGGCTGTGTGCTCGGCCTCTGTGCCCAGTGACACTCAAGTGTCTTTCCTAGGGGAAGGTGGAGGCAGAGTTTGAGCTGCTGACTGTAGAGGAGGCAGAGAAGTGGCCAGTGGGCAAAGGACGGAAAGAGCCAGAGCCCCTGGAGAAGCCCAAGTGAGTGGGGCCCAGCGGGACTGAGCCAAGGGCAGCGGGGAGTCCAGCAGGGCTTCCTGACTCTACCCTTCTGCCAACAGCCGCCCCAAAACCTCCTTTAACTGGTTCGTGAACCCACTGAAGACCTTCGTCTTCTTCATCTTGCGCCGGTACTGGCGCATCCTGCTGCTCCTGCTGGTGCTGGCACTCATCACCGTCTTCCTCCTCCTGGTGTTCTACACCATGCCTGGCCAGATCAGCCAGGTCATCTTCAACCCCCTTCACCACTGACCGGGGACACAAGTCCTCCCTGTCAATACGAGCTGTCTCAGAGTCCAGTGCTTTCTTTCAATAAAACGCACATGTCCACCAGACCCCGACTATGCGTTTGCAGTAGGCTCCCACAGGCAGCAGAGGACACAGGTGTCCTTGAGTAGTCTCAGGTGCTAGGGATTTGCTGAAATGCACAGGAATGGAAGATGGGGGCCGGTCAGGGGCTCAGGGTTTCCATTTGCTATCACTGGACAGTCAGCATTCAGGGAAGGTTACCTGCTGCCAGTCCTGCTTGGGGCCAGGTCTCTCTTGCCTGATCTGCCTGTGGTTCTGCCACTCCACTGTGCTGTTCCATCATTTACGCCTTACCAGTCCTCAGAGGGAGCACATCCTTGAGGACGCTTTTGGTTGTGAGAGAAATGCCCACCCTAAGGGAATGTGTTGGCTTGCTTGGCTGCTTCAGGTGCAGTCAGCCAGCAAGACCTCTGCCTCTTAGCTTAGCACTGCTGCCCCTGGCAGGCAGTTTCTCCCCCTGGAACTGCAGGAGTGCTGCCACAACCTGGCGTTTCCCTATTTACCCCAGGAGGGAAGATACTGATCCTCTTCCCTACGGGGCCTGGCTTGTCCTGTAGGCAGGGGATACTTTGGGTGGAACACCAGGCCTCTTTCCAAACCACATAAGAGGATGAATGGGGCTTCCTGAAAGAAATTCGGGGCACTGTGAACAAGGAGAATGGTTCCCGGGTAACCTAACAAGGCCCACAAAGCCAGTGCAGTCACCCCTCATCTCTAGATGACTGGTGTTCACAAGGACACAGCTCTTGGGTTACCCAGGGATTCTGCTGTCACTGTACTGCTCTTTGCATGCATCCACGTTCCCTGCTGTGTTGTGCCGTCACTCCCGGAGACCTATTCTGATACGCTGAGCAAGGAAGGGTTCCCTCCGTTTCCTGGGCTGTGGAGTCATGGTGAGGCCTCAAGACCACGCTCTGCACACACAGGAAGGGTGAGGGAAGCCCTGCAGGTCCTGAACCAGGGCTCTGGTGCTGCTGCTGCATCAAAACCGTCCCTATTTTCCCTCCTTGCTTTTAAGTTTTGCTTCTACCCAGGAGCCTCCAAGAACCAAGAGGTACTTTGCTCTGTGTCAAGGGCCAGTATGGGGCTTGGCACAGAGCAGGGTCAGTAAGTGTAAGACCAGGGGACTGAGTAGGGGTTGAGTCCATGGTTCTGGGGTAAAGTTCCAGCTGTAGCTGTTACCAAAGAGATGGCAAACCCCAACTTCCACTCAGAACCCTGAGTGTCAGCCACTCCATGGCCTGAGGGCCACGGTAGCTCCAGGGTGCTCACCCTGGACAAGTCTGTCTGATCTTAGCGGAGGAAGGACTGAGGACTGAGCTATGGAATGGACATCAGTCTGGGATGAATAAAACCCCGTTTGCTAGAGGGTGCCCATGTCGGGCTCTCAGAGGGCATGTGGGCCCTGATTTGTCAGCCAAGAGGCTTCAATATGTGGCTAAATGACGGGCTGGTCTCAAGGTCCAGCCAGACCCAAGAATCACACAGAGACCAGTGAGTATTATCACAATCAATATTTATCAACTTGGGGCTGGGGAGCTGGGAGTGTGGGGGATGGAAGAGGCTGAGGGATAGAATGACAGACCAAAGAGAAACAGGAGAAAGAGAACTGAGGGGGTAGATGACTACGTTGTCTTCCCCAGGTCAATTTTCTTCTGGATGGCGCGGGCTGAGTGGTAGATGAGCGAATCGATGAGGCCAGCCACTGGGGGAGAGACAGTGCTGGCACCTTGATCTAGTGAGTCCTGTCACCCAACTGTCCAGACCAGTATCTCTCTTGGCCCCTGAAATGCCCCTTCCTCCCCAACCAAAAGCCAAGAACCAGGCTTTGTACTCCCCTCTGGGCCGCACCCCCACAACACCCGGGGCTTCTTACCCGTGAACATGCCCCCAATAATGGCACACACACCCGTCAGGAAGTGGGTGAAGGACCTGGCAAAGGAAGCAGGGGCTCAGTGGGTACACGCTCCCACAGGCCCTGGCCCTGGTCACTCCTGTCCCCACCCTCACCTGTGCTTCTCTGTCAGCTTCACCATCATGGGTGAGAGCTCGTAGAGCACGAAAACTCCGGGAAGCCCTTGGTCACCCAGCAGCCCATTGGCGACCTTCTCATGTCTCGTCACAGAGAACTGATTTGTCCTCAGCACCTAGACGGGAAGGGGCAGGGCCAGAGTTGGGTCTACAGCCCCGGGACTGTTCCAGCCTCTCATCCTGTGCCTTGACTGTGTGGAGGGCAGAATGAGGCACCACACTGGTAACCAACACCGCAAGCCTCAGGACCACCTACACACCCCTGGCTCAGCCCTGCCAGCCTGATATCCCCTCTGGTCACCAGCTTGTTACAGTTTATCAGTCCACGTTCCATCTGGTGGCTACTTTTGTAAGGCGTCCAGGATGATATGTGACTCTCCAAGGCCAGATTCTAAGGCAGGACTGACAGCCCTGACCCTCAGCCCCTCCCATTCTACCACCATGGAGAGGCTGCGCCACAGGAGCAAGGCCCAGGGAGGCCTGGGGGGCCTGGTCTGCTGAAGCCCTGGCCCAGGGCAGACAAGGGGTGCACAGAGGACACTGGGGGACTGAGCAGAGTCTGGGCAGAAGAGAGCAAATGCTCAAAGTCCATGGCCTGGGCCTGCCTCTTCCTGTGAGGGCAAATCACCACCTTCTGAGCCTCAGTTTTCACCCGCGTGGGAATACAGCAGCACTTCACTTCCCAGACTGAAGGAACTAAATAAAGCACCTGAAGCGCTTGCCATGAGGCAGGTGACTGACATCTGAGGCCCCTCAGACTCACCTCCCCGTCTACTTTCATGTACACTGTGGGAACCACCTTCACAAAATACTGGAACATCATGGAGGCTGCAGGGAGAAGAAAGCACCGGCATGGGTGGCGGGCAGGGCTTTTGCAGCGGGGGGCCACCTCCCAGGCTGGTACCTTGGGGTGCAGTGACGTTAGTGTGGTCCAGGGGGTTCACAATGCCCGGGTAGTCCTCCCCAAAAGACAGGTGCTGGATGTAGTGGGTCATGTTGATCTGCAAGCAACACCAGCCTGAGGCGCAGACAGTCCCCAGCCCACACCAAGCTCAGAATTACAGCAGCAACAGGATGCCTGAGCGTCAGTGCAGCTGGAGAAAGGGGAGGAGGGCAGAGGGACGCATCCCCCACTCCCACCCGGGAGCTCCTCCTCACAGTCCACAGGATCCTAAGGTTAAAACACTGGCTTCATGTACCCTGGGCACACTCAGGCCAGGAACCAACTCTGAGTGGCAGGGGCCAGCTTTGTCTGGGAACTTCAAGCCATGAAGGCCGAGGCTGGAGGTCCCCAATCTTTAGCTGTACTCCCTGTTCAACCTGTATCAAACTCAGCCACTGCAGGGATCTTTGAAAAAGTGCATATCTGAATACATCATGACCCTGCTTCAGGTAGGCCAAAAAGCTTCCTCTGCTCTCGGGGGAAAGGCCAAACTCCTCAGTGTGGCCTCGCAACCCGCTGTCTCACCAATGTCCTCAGCCTCACTCACCCACAGCTGCCCTTGCAGTTCCTCAGAAGCGTACAAGCCCTCTTGGCCTTCCCCTGAGGTTCCCTATGGTGCTCCTGTCCAACCCCATCCTTGCCCTTGGCCTGTTCAGACGACAGTTTAAAAGTCATCCACTCACTTTCAGATGGGGGCTCTGGGGGAGTGGGCATATTGCTCTCTATGCACCCCCCCACCTCAGAGCAATGAAAGCACAGCCGAGCGCCCACCCCACCTGCCCTCCATGGTTTCCGCTGTACGTACGTTGTCAAGGCCAAAACTCTGCAGGTCATGGACTAGGAGAGAAGGGAGAAGTGGTCATCAGGGCAGCAGAAACAGGCCTCCTGGCTCCCTCAGAATCCTCCTTTCTCCCTCTGGAGTGTGACCCACCTGGCTCTTCTTTGACCCCTGATCACTCTTAAACCTGGCACCTCCTGGTCCTGCTTAAGGACGGCCAGAAAAGGCGTGTCCTGGGCCTGTGTAGGTCCACACCCTCCTTGGGAGATCGTAAGAACACAGACACTGTGTTCTTCCTTGAAATACACAGCGAATCCAAACCTCTATTTCCACCAAGGCCCTGCCTGAGTCTCAGGAAACAAACCCACTGATTCTATCTCCCATTAACTACAGCCAACTGCCAGTCATAATCCCACAGTGCTTGGGACGTGAGAATACTAAGCTCTCCCCTGCTCCTAGCTCAAAGGGAATCCCATGGGCACCAGTACCAGCTATTCTAGAAGAAGTTATTCCTGCCTTCTAACCCCAACCCCTCCTGCTGCAAGGAACCCTACCTCAAAGACATGTCCCAGTGCTTTTGACATCACCATCAGCCAAACCAGAGAAGGGCCCAATATCAAACCCATCCACACCTCCCCCATCCCAGGAGGGCAGCTGGCCAGGAAGTAGGGGCTTTGCCTCCTTGGGGGACAGGGCCACTTACTCTCCACAGCATGTACTGCAGCATGGGGGAGGGAAGAGAGAGAAGGGAGAAAGAGAAAACGATGAGAACTATGGAGCAAGATTTATGGCTGGAGAGAGGACTGGAGTATTTCAGCCTCCATAATAAGTCTGCCCGGCTAACAAGCTTCTTCCAGGTCCTGTCCTCAGGGAGCCCTTCCCTGGCCACAGAAGAGTACAGCGGGGCTTGAGGGACAGAAGTATGATGGCCTAGGAAGAAAAAAGGCCCTGGGGCCCAAAGAGCCCCTTTCCTAGCTGTGTAACCTTGAGCAAATCATTGGTCTTTTTGGGTCTATGTTCTTTTCCGCAAAGGGCTGTCATGAGGACCAGGTAGGATTCAAAACAGGAAACACTTGGTAAACTTTACAATATAGATTATACCATCCCACCCCACCACTAGTCAAAAAGCATGTCAGAGAGTGGCCTCCCAGAGAGAGATCCTCCATTCCGGTGGATCTCTGGCCTCAGGAATCACTAGTCTTGAGTTTGAACATCCTTCCACATGGTCAGCGACCCTGACAGAGCCCCTCACTGTGGAGCAGAGGCTCTGCAGTTCTGGTACTGCCTCCTGCCCCATACCGATGCCCTGCCTGCCCCTTGCACACTATCTCATCACACTCGTTCCATTCCAGCCACCCACTGTCACTGTACCTTGAACTCACTAAGCACATTCTTGCTTTTGGGACTGGCATTTATAGACATCCACGTGGCCTGTTCCTTCGCTTTCCTCAGCTCTTTCCTCTATTACAGTCTTTCCCTGACTACCCTAAGTAAAACAGCACAGGTGCTGTCCAGTCCTAGCCCTCACCTCCACTATCTTTATCTTACCTCTTTTCAGTCCATATTACTTTATTACTTAACTTATATACCACACATTTTACATACTTGTTTTTTTCCTAGAATGTTCTGTGGGCCAGGACCTCATTGACTACTGGATCTTACCATTTAGACCAGTGGTGGTAAACTTACAGCACATGTGCCGCAGCAGGCTGTTTGTATCATTGAAAGCTCTAAAGGTTTGCCATCACTGACCTAAACTAACACATGGCATATAATAGGTGATTACTAAATGTTTAGTGAATGCATGAATGAATAAGCAAAACAGAATAAATCTTAACTTACTCATCCCAATATCCTTGAGAAGGAAGTAGTGTACTAGCACCTCCACTTTACAGAACAGATTGAGTAGGGTTCCTTAATTCCCAAATATAACATGGCTCAGGAGTACAGAATCTGCATTCTGATCCAGCTTGGCTTCCCTAAAGGCTCTTATACAGGTCATCTGATATTGAGGACTACCACTTAAACAAGTGCCTACCACAAACAGGCTCTGCACTATAATCCCTTTTTTTCTCCCTCTTTTTTGCAATACTGGTGATTCAACCTGGAGGCCTTGTGCATGCTCAGTAAGTGCAATACCACTGAGCTACATCCCTAGTGCCTAAAATCTTTAACCTGTCCAAATACCTGGAGGTGTAAGTATCATCTTCATTTTAGAAAGATGGAAACTGAAGCTAAAAAAAAATTTAAAATTTCCCCAAATCACAAAGCCAGTAGATTTGAAACTGATATGTGAACCCAGTAGTCTGGCTCCTCAGTCTGTCCTCTAAACCACCGTCCAAAATGCTGCCCTGAGGTGCAGGCTCGCTATGGGCCAAAGACAAGAGAGGAGGGTGTCCAGGGTCTCAGTCGTGCCGTGGACGCAGGGTCACTCACCATGCACATGAGACTGCTGGAAGCTTTTTCCAGGGGCGAAGTGGAAGTTTCCAGCCACCTGCAGGGTACATTTCCTCTCATTCTACGGCAGTATGCTCTCTGCACCTCCCAAGGACCTGAGTGGGTCCTCAGTTCACTGTGCAGCTCTCTCAACCCAGTTCAGTGCAGCTGCCCTGCCCCACCCCAATCTCTCCTGGTACCTTGTTAACTTCCAAGAAGCCATACACCTGGCAGCCTTCATTCTTCTGCTCCTGCATCTTCTGGCTGAAGCCCTCTCGCCGGCACTGCTCAATAGTGTCCGGGTTCTTGAAAGCCCAGCCTCGACGGCGATAGGCCTCCCGCACATCTTCACAGGTGTTACAGCACCTGGAGGACAGGGGCGGGGCTGGGAAATAATGGCTGAGCAGTTCTGCAGTTTAGTCTGCTCCGAAGCCTCTGCCAGCCTCACTTCTGACTATAAAGTGTTCTCCATGTTTCCTTAGTGGCAGCAGGGCTATTTAAAATTCATGTTTATATTCTGTTTGGGTGCTGAATAAATGGTGGTGATGATTGCAAAACACTGAATATTGTTAATGACAGTGAATGGAACATTTACAAATTGTTAAGATGAGAGAGGGGGTATAGCTCAGTGGTAAGAGTGCCTGCCAAACATTTATGAGGAACTGGGTTTGATCTCCAACACCACACACATACATACACAAATGATAAAATAACAAATTTTATGTCACATGTATTTTACCACCAAAAAAACCTTTTCTTTGCATTTCTGGGGATCAAAACCAGGGCCTCATATATGCAAGGAACCAGGCTACATCTCCCACCCTACCCCTCAAAAACTAAAAGATATGTAGGACCCACCCAGACCTGTTGACTCAGCTTCTTAAGAGGTCAGAGCCTGTGAGACAATGCAACAGTGAGCAGACACTGGGGACCTAAGGTCTGGGCTGGGTCTTCCACATCAGGGCTTTATATACAATACCTATTTAGTCTCTGCATGATCTACATTCTGAGGTGATGTGGCTCGGCCTTGTCCAGAGGGCTGGAAGCCAGGCAGCTGAATTCCAGATTCTACCTCAGAACCATTTTCAAGGCTCAAAAGCAGAGAACACTTGAGCCTTCCTGGGTCTACCACTCCTGGGCAAGGGCTTCATTATTTGCACCAGATTAGTAACTGGGGGATGCACCAGTTCTCGGTGTGACCCTCCCACCCGCCAGTCTGACTAATGCTGAGGCTAACAGGCAGATCTGATGGGAATCTGGCTCCCGACCCCTGGGTGTAGCTCACTTGATGTCTTCCGACTCAGCACCATAGCAGCTCTCACAGCGGTCAGGATCCAGGGAATCCGGGTCAAACACGGTCACCTCGACTTTCCCAAGCTCTAAGGGAAGGGCAAGGGCACAGGCATCAACTGGGGGCACAGACAGTGACATCCCTAGCCCTAGTTCCTACACACGGGCCATTAGGCTGGGGACCCTGAAGTTAAAAAACAGCAGCTAACATTTACATATTATGTACTATGGGTCAGGTATTAAGCACCTCTATATATCTATATCTACATATAGCTATAGATATATATCATCTTTTAATAAAAAGTACCAGTAAGACTGTACATGTTGATCCATGCCTGTAATCCTAGCACTCTTGGACTCCAAGGCAGAAGGACTATAATTTCAAGCTTAGCCTGGGGAAATTAGTGACTTAGTAGGACTCGGTTTTTAGGGAAAAAAACGGGCTGAGATGTTGTTTAATCACCAGTAACACACATGCACACACATAATAAAACAGTAACAGTAAATACTAAATAATAGCTAGGTAGAGATCAGTGTGCTTCACATACGTGATCTTATTTCATCCCCACAGTGACTCTATGAAGATGGACCTGAAGCTGAATAACACACAGCACTTGCTATAGGAAACTGCTCAGAGAAACAAAAGTAGGCTAAAGACTTTATATATATTATAGATGCTCCTCAATCTATGATGGGGTTAAGTACTGATAAACCATTATAAGTTAAAATATGTGAGGCAGGGGATGGGGATTTAGCTCAGCAGCATAAGTGTCTGTCTGGCAAGCGTGAGGTAGTGAGTTGGATCCTTGGTATCATCGCAAAGAAAAGAAAAGAAAAATATGTGAGGCAGGAAGTTGGCCGCAAATTTGAGGCCAGCCTGGACTGCATAGCAAGACCTTGTTTCAAAAAAAGAAAGAAAGAAAGAAAGAAAGAAAGAGTTAAAAAGTTAAAATATGGTAAGCTAAAAATGCATTTAAAGCCAGGCATGGTAGCACATGCCCAGCATTCAGGAGGCTAAGGCAGGAGGATCATTCCAAGTTCGAGATGCGTGGGCCATAAAGTGAGCTCAAGGCCAGACTAAACCACATAGCAAGACCTTGTTTCAAGAAAAAAAAAAAAAAGGCATTTAATACACCTAACCTATACCATAATTTAGCCTACCCTACCTTAAACATGTTCAGATTACTTAGATTAGCCTAAAGTTGGGTAAAACTAACACAAAGCCTAAAAAATTTTATAAAAATTACTGAACACACACACAAAAATTACTGAATACCTCTAGTTATTTCTTGAATACTGCACTGAAAGTGAGGACTAGAATAGCTGTATAGATATATTTTTATACCATCATCAAGTAAAAAAAAATCTTAGGTCAGACAACTATAACTAGAGTTCATTCATGGGATGAGGTACTGCTGTTTTTTGTTTTGTTTTGTTTTTTGGTGGTGGTGCTGAGGACTCAAACCCAGGGCCTTATGCATGCAGTGCAAGAGCTCTACCACTGAGCCACATCCCCAGCCTGAGGTATCACTGTCTATTATCACTGTATAATTGAGAGACATACACTGCAAGAGACCAAACTAGACCTTGAGAATCTAAATTATTAACCTTGAACTGCCTGCATTCCAAAGGGAAGAATACCAAGGGCTGAATGCAGCCAGTGGGCTGGGGAAACAAACACTCAAGAAGCCAATGTTTATGTAAAGGAGTTCCACCAAGCCAGCAGCATACAAAGCCCATCCTCAAGCTTTTGTTCCTCAAACTACAATAAACAGAATGAGCCCTTTTAGCCAGAACTGCCATCTTCCAGTAATTTGCCAAAATGATGAACACAAAGTGAAAGAGGTGGGGAACCCGGTATATGTTTTCTAGGCTTGTTAGAAAACAGGGGCTTGTTCCTTTGGCCACATACATGCGAATCTACAAAAAGGGTGATATTGTAGGCATCAAGGGAATGGGTATTATGCAAAAAGGAATGCCACACAAATGTTACCATGGCAAAACAGGAAGAGTCTACAATGTTACCCAGCATGCTGTTGGTATTGTTGTAAACAAGCAAGTTAAGGGCAAGACATTTGCCAAAAGGATTAATGTGCATAGCTTCCTGACATGTGCCAAAGAAAATGATCAGAGAAAGAAAGCCAAAGAGAAAGGCGCCTGGGTTCAACTAAAGTGCCAGCCGGCCCCACACAGAGAAGTGCAGTTTGTGAGAACGTGAGACTTGGCTATGTCCAACTCTAGGATCTGAGACCCGGTCCCCCACGCTGGTTACCGTGCCGCTCAGCCTCTGAGCTCACGGGGATGCCATCCTTGTCAAGCCGTTTCTTGAACAGATTGTGTTCCACGTCCAGCTGTTGCTCCCCAGCTACATCCATGGCATCGATGCTCAAATCTGGAAGCAGGAAATCAAGTTTAAATACCAGGACTCTAGGGTATAGAGGTCTGGATTTTGGACGGAAAGAACCTATCTCGTGCCAGGACAGGAGCCAAAATCGGACAAGGGGACGGAGGTTGTCCTGGGTTTCAGTTGAGAATCTAAGGTTGGACGTGTGAGAATCTGGAAACCCATCTGGAAACCCTGGGGTTTGCAACTCCAAACCTTAGTGAGGTACTCACAGGCACAAGGCATGTGCGGGAAAAGGACATCAATGTTGATCTTCAGTTTATCTCCCCGTGACTTGTCCACGTAGAGCTCAGGATGCACCTGTGGCAGCGCTACGTCTTCAGTCAGGTTGGGCCCCACACCTCTCCTTCCACACTCCCACCCCAAAGGTCCTACCCTAGAATGCCCCGCCCCGCCCGCGTGCTAGGCCGCCCCCTACCTCAGTGGTGAGGTAATACTGCAGCTCCGACAGGAACAGCAGCAGCATAAGAAGGCCACTGACGATAGTCACTGCAGAGCGGGGAGCGAGGGTCAGAATGGCCTCTGTTCCACTCTCAGACACCAGGAGGCCGTCCAGAGTTCAGGCGCCCAGGCCAAACTCTAGGACACCGCTCTCCCCACAACCCCGGCCCCGCTGCCACCTACCCGTGGCGCCCCCGCAAGTCTTGACTCGGAAGTCTTCTAGAGTCTTGGGGTAGGCATCGAACTGTTTGAGCTTCCCCAGCGCCTCCATGGGGACCAGCAGGAAAGGGGTCGCCAGCCGGCCCGCCTTCGCAGCCTACGGCTTCCGGCCGGGAGCCGGAGCCACGCCCTCTGCTCTCCTCACGCAGGCGCAGCAATAGGCACTCCTGGCCCGTCACCCACAATCTGACAGACTGCTCCGCCCACCGGCGTTGCCACGCCCCTCGCTCTGGTTTTGCGTCTGCGCGCAGCGGTGAAGGCTCAGTGGTCTCAAGATTGTGCTGTGTGGATCAGGGCCCTGGCGGAAGGTTTCTGCGGTCAGAAATACTGTAGCAGTAGGGGCCTTTGGTTGCCTTGTGCTAGGAACCGTATCAAGTCTTTCACTTTAGACACTTGCATCTCTTAGAACAGTGGTTTTTAGGGTCCCTGCAATGACCAACAGCAACATTATCGCCTTGGAATTGGTTAGAAAGGCAAACAAGTGGCGGCCACCTACTGAATCAGCAAATCTAGGAGTGGCACTGTGGTGATTCTGATGCTGTAAGAGGCTCTGCCCTGCAAGGTTGGCAGTAGCTTCACTTTCCCAAGGGCAAACTGATTAATAGCCGGACCTTACTCCAATCCAGTTCTTCTGGACCTCAAAGTACTTTGGGAATCAGGGCCTTATAGGTTGATTTTACTCGAACAGCGTCCCAGTAGTTCTCTCAAGTCCTGGATTGCTCTAAATTATTGCCCTAAATTATTTTCTAGACCCTGGGCCCCTCGCCAGTGTGTGCCACCCCTCCAGGCCTAGACATAAGTGTGTGCAATTTAAGCCCTTCACCTCCACTTTGCATTGTAACCCATTGCCTGGAGAAGAAGAGCTCTCACAAATACAACCAAAATGTTCCCCAAAAGTTTCATTTGTCCAGAGGGAGTTTTGGGGATGTTATTGGATTATGGTGGGGGGCACTATACTCATCAGTGGATTGATCCATTGGTGAGTTCACAGTTGAATGTGCTACTAAGAATTCCTGTTGGAGGAGGTGGGTCACAAAGGAGTTGTCTTTTGACTCTCTCTCTTTTCCTCCCTCCCTCTTTCTTTTTCTCCCTCTCTGGTTCTTCCTACTCTCTCTGTTCCTGGCTCCCCTGAGTTGAGCAGTTTCCTTCTGCACTACCCTTCCACCATGATGTTTTTGCCTTTTACCCAACCAACCATGGACTTAACCATCTGAAACTATGAGCCAAAATAAACCTCTCCTCCTTAAATTGTGTGTGTCAGGTATTTTGTACCAGCAACGAGAAAGCTGATCAATACAGAGAAGGCATATAGGAAAAAGCAATAAATGGATTTGTATATCATAGAAGAGGGGGGATATTATATGTGTTTTTGGCTTCAGTAACCAGGTAACTGAGTCCATTTTCTGTTGCTAAAACAGAATATCTGAGACTGGATAATTTATAAAGGAAAGAAGTTTATTTTGGCTCAATAAGCCTCTGAGGATATAAAGTCCAAGATCAGAGTGCTGGACTCCACAAGAGCTTTGTGCAGCTTCATAACACTGCAAAAGTCAGAAACTAGAGAAAGCTGTGTATACAAGAAAGACTAAGAGTCAAACTCCCACAGTGGCTAGTCCATTCCTGTTCCCAAGAGAAAAGCATTAATGCCTTGTGAGTGATCTGTCATCCTGACCCAAAACCTCCCACCAGACCCCACCGCCTAACGCTGTATTACTGAGAAATGAATGTTCCAACACATGAATTTTTGGGTGCATAAGCCATTGCACTGTGGGACTGGGTGACTATTTAGAGATAGGAAAGCCTTGGGAAGGGATTGGTTTATAAAATTTAGTTCAAATTCTGGCCTCTTCTGTTCAGATATCCCTAAGACATCTGCGTGGATGTCCACTGAACAAAGAGAGGCAAGGCAGGACCCTGTCCCCATGGATCTTACATTCAGTGTAGGCCATTTGGGCATTAGAGATAGGACAGGGTGGTGATTTTCCAGGCAGGCTATATGAAGCTGGTCACAATGTGTACTTTATGATGAGCTCTGTAATATACCTGGGATAACACTGAGCTAATCCTCCCTCGTGCAGGGGGCATTTGGGACCCAACATATGTTGTCTTTCTGCTCTGGCATCTTTTTGTTGTTCATTATGAGCTTCTTCATTTAAGTGCCCCACATTCAGAGCCAGTTTTTAAAACTCCATACTTTTTTCTTTTACAATTCTAAGTAAAAATCTTGAGGGCCTCCTCTTAAGTAATGTAGAAATTGTCTCCCCTGGCATCTTCCATCTCAGCCCAGTCAGCATTTGCTTTGGGGGTAAGGAAATGGATGGGGAGGCAGAATATGAGAGGCTGGAGGGGTGTGGGGTATAGAGGGTTGGGGAGATATGGTGGCCAAAAGAACAGAGGGAAGCTGGTTTTGTCTGTGGCTTCAGCCCCACAACCTTCCAGGTAGAGAAGCGAGTCTGCTGCCTGCCACACAAGCCATTGCGTGAGTCAGACATGAAGCATTGGTGGAAGATTGTTGTCCTATGGGTCTTTTGGGTGATCATCTTGTGGCTGATGGCTCCTTACCTGGATCTGAGCCCTGAATCAACACTCCAAGGAAAACAGATGAGCGTGGTTCCGTGGCATCACAACTACCCTTGGTTCAAATTTTCTTCTGGAACCTGCAACTGCTCCTCCTGTCACTACAGAGTTGGAGAATGGAACTGGTTTGGAGGATGCCATGGGAAGACTGGAGCATATTTCATAAGGACAAAAGTTCCCTGGAGACTGGTCAGTGGTCAGCACAGGTCCTGTAATATTCCCTTTCTTCCTCATGCCTAGCGCTTTCCTGTTTTTTCACCCAATCCCCTGCCTTTGGCCTGGCTGAGTTCTCCTCTCTTCAGACTCATTCTCTCATCTCTGGATTCAGGTTTCACCCACTCAGGCCTCCTTCCTTCCCCTGGGAGCTGACTGCTGGCCTCAGCCCTCAACCTCTTTCTCCTGCTGTTACCAGGGCAGGAACTCAGTAAGTGAGCTTGGCAAAGTGTGGAAGAAGATGTTGAAAGCAATTCCCAGACCTTTGGTGCACCATTTGGATTTCTACTGTGTGACTTGTGTGGTGTTGAGGAACCCACAAATCCCACAGGGCTCTGCCCTCAGTGACATCGATCAATACCACATGATCTTCAGGTAGGTGCTGAAGAGAGGGCAGTGTGGCAAAGCTTAGGCCCACTCTTGGTTCTGTCTGTTGATTCTCCTTCCCAGGTTGAAGCAGGCCTTTGCCCAGGGCTTTGAGACACCTACAGGAAACCAAACCACAGGACCCTTTGTTTGTCCCAGGAATGCCAGTTACCAAGGCTCCTGGATGCAGCGACTGCTTCAGCTTTTTAATCTGGCATGATCTTCGGATGCTCAAATGACAAGGTGATGGAAGAAATGTCCCTAGATGTTCTGTGAGTGACTGAGGAAGAGGTCACTTCGGAGGAAGACAGTAGGTGCTCCAGAAAGTGTCTATTATGGCTTACTGGAGGCACCCAGTGAACTTTTCCAGGCCTCGAGAACTTTTTGAAACTTTGCCACCTGTCATTCTTTCTTAGATTTTGGAAAATTATTCAGTTCCTTGGAGGAGTGGGGGATTCTGTAGTTAAAACGAGGTGAGAGGTCAAGAAAGGAGAAAGATGTGGCCTCAGGCCAGCCCTTTGCCTTTTTTTCCTGGGTACAACCAGGATAACTGGCTGGATAACCAGGGTCAGAATCTCTCTTCATGGCTCTGTTCTGTCCCTTGCACACTTGTGCCCAGTGTGCAACTTGTACCTTCACCACTTAAAAATTCTATTCTCAATGCCTTCAGCATAGAATCTAAAGTTAGCTGTCCAACATTCTGCCCTTTCCCTTGCCTCCTCTCTCCTAGACTCCCACTCTGGGGTTCTTGGAGCTCCCCAAATACAATACCTTATTATGGGCCGCTTCCTCCTCTTGGAATGCACTTCTCCCATCTCCTTGGAGGAATCTTCTTCCTCATTGTGATGGGGAGCAGCTGGTTGATGCTCTGTTTTGGGCTCCAGGGTGTCTGTAAGAAATTATCCTACTGTGTCCAGAGTTTGTGTTTCCTGGAGAGGCTGAGGTCCATTCTCCCCTCATCCCTAGCCCCTGAGACGACCCGCCACTAGATTTGAATGAGGAGACATGGTGTAAGACATAATTCAGCCTGCTGACACACACACTTCTTTTCATCTGGATTTGGATCAGAAGAGCAAAGAAAATGGTTCTGTTACTGAGAGAATGCTAATCAGACCAATGGCCCCCCAGGAGGTCTTGTTTATGGAGAGGACAGAAGCACAAATGGAAGTTGCCTGTCATCTAGGGTGTCAGACAAGCTCACCATCCACATGTGATGCACATGAGGCCGCAACAGTTTTACTTTTTTAAGCCTGAATGCTGATGGGGGTTAGGATTATGGTATCAGTGGCAGCAGCAGGATTGCTGAGCCTTTCAGGGATACAGGGTGAGAGGAGACTGTATGGAGAGCACTCTGGTACTGAATAAAATCCTGGCCTGATTATCCTACTGGAAACGTAGAGTCTGGGAAGGAAAGGCCAGATCTCAGAGGCAGTGTTGCAGTAACTCCTCTGCCTGACACTCTCGATTGTGCAGGAGGTGCAAATTTAGAACCCAACTCCCTGCAGAGTGTGAGTTGATCTTGAGTTGAATCACCCTGTGGGAGGCTGGGATTTTTTTTTTTTTTTTGCTCAGTTTTCCACTGAAGGTCTAGATTTTGAAGCTCCTAGTTTGTTAGGAATCTCAGTTCCAATTTGCTGCCTTCCTTGGCCTTAAAGTCTTCTGCTCACATGAACATTAACACTTCTAAACTGCTGGACTCTTTTAAAATTATCTTTTAATTCTAGCATCTGGGGATTTATTATTTTTATCTTCCAATCTTTGCCCTGAATTCCAGATAAATTTATTTAATATATAGTATATATTTATAAATTTTCCACTTAATGTATGAAGGATATATAAAACAGTAGGGATGGTTAGGAATAGTTCCCAGGGAAGAGACAGGTAGTAGGGAACAAAGGATGGATGTATACTTTATTTTCATTTACTTTTTTTATTTTGGATTATGTATCTCACATTATATGTTCAAAAACAAAAACAATTTAAATAATCTTTTTGTCTTTTTGAGACAAGGTCTCACTATGCAGTTCAGGCTGGCTTTGAACTCACTTTATAGCTCAGGCTGGTCTCGAACTTGCAATGATCCTCCTGCCTCAGCCTCCCAAGTACTTAAATAATTTTTAATATTCTGTTTTGGTGGTCCTGGTGGTTTACACCTATAATCCTAGCACTTGGAAGACTGAGGCAGAAGGATTGCTGGCCTACATAGTGAGTTTAAGGTCAGCCTGAAATAGATAGCAAGATCCTGTCTCAAAAATAAATAAATAGGAGAAGAGACAAGATGGCGGACTGGTAGGTAGCAGGAGAGAGACCCTCTCTGAGAGAGACAGCTCAAAACTAACTAACTAAATAAATAAATAAATAGTTTTGTTTAGAAGCTCTGGGCATTTGTAGTAGGAATTTTCTGGTTATCTTTTAATTCATCATCTTGCTGGAACTGGGCCCCAAATGAAGTCCTGTAGTTTCATGAAGTGGCTGCTTCTGGGTGAGGCTAGGATGTGAAAATCCTCCTTGCTTTATTTCTCCCACTGAATGACAGTCTCAGTGGAGGATTTGAGTATGGATCACCATGAAGTGGAAGAGAAAGTCAGGTGGAGAATAAGTGATTCTTTTTCAGTGAGGACAAATTGTTGCCACTGGATAGCTAGGGAGAGAGGTAGTACCCGATCAGGACTCGGGGTGGTGGTGGTGGTGGTGGCTGCTGGTGGGGAATTTGGGAATCAGATTTAGCCTTGCCCTGGACAGATGAGAAAGACCTCTTGCCATGTTCACCATGGCTTCCATTCTGGTTGCTTTGCTCATATGCTCATGAAGCAAACACTGGGGAACAACTTGAGTATGTTGCTTTGAATCCTGTTTTTCAGTTTTAAATAGTATCTGTTGGTTCTTAATATGGAAGCTAGACATTTAAGTTCTCCTATACCAGTGATGGTGAACATTTTAGAACTTTCAGTGACACAAACAGCCCACTACAACACACATGCCATAGGTTTGTCACAACTGTTCTAAACTATACTTCCCCTCAATTATCCTCTTGCTAGCCTTCAAATATAGTTGTATTGCTGGGCGTGGTGGTGCATGTCTGTAATCCCAGCCTGTAATCCCAGCACTTGTGAGGCTGAGGCAAGAGGATTGCTATGAGTTTGAGGCCAGCCTGAAGTGCATAGCGAAACTCTGTCTCAAAAAAAGACAAAAATAGTTATATCACTATTTTGAATATTATGATCGAAAAACATTGCTTAGTTTCTTTCCCAAATTTTAAGAAATTGGAAAATCACCTCAAAATAATCAGATATATATAAAATTAATCAGCTGTGGGCTGGGGATTTAGCTCAGTGGCATAAGTGCCTGCCTGGCAAGCACAAGGTTGTGAGTTCAATCCCCCGTACAAAAAAAAAAATTAATCATCTTCATCATTCTCCTCAGAAGAAGAAGGAGATTATTTAACACATGGAATTGCATTCTTTTTTTTTTTCTGTTTTTTTTTTTTTTTAAATCAGTATCAGGAATCCAACTCACAACCGCGCGCTTGCAAGGCAGATGCTTATGCCACTGAGCTAAATCCCCAGCCCTTTTCTGGTGTTTTGACACAAGGTCTCACTGTGCAGTTCAGGCTGGCCTTGAACTCACTATGTAGCTCTGGCTGGTCTTGAACTGGTGGTGATCCTTCTGCCTCAGCTTCCTGAATACTGGGATTACAGGCAGCAGTACATGAAGCTAGAAAAATTATCATTTATATGGAAATTTACATGGAAAAAGGTGAAATTGGATCCTATCAGATGGGTGTAAGACTTAACTGCCAAAACTAAAACAGAAAACAAAACTCTTGTTAAAAAAAATGGAGGTGAATAAAAAAATATGTTTTAGATCTTAGGGTAGGAAAAAGATTACTTAAATATGACACAAAAAGCACTGGGGGCCCAGGCATGAAGCTCAGAGGCATAACCTGCCTGGAAAGCATGAGTTCCTAAATTCAAGTATTAGGTATAAAATAAAAGATTGAAAGATGGATAAATTTAACTATATTAAATAAAAGAATCTAAGCTAGAGGAAAAATAAGTCTTTTTTAAAATTTTATTTTAAAGGGGGTAAAATTAAACACAACAAAACAGAGCAGGACGTAAGAAAGCATAAATTTGAAAGCTAGACAACCAGAGATCTTCACTATCTGTCATACTGTCTCTTGTTTTTTTTCCAAATGGTTGTCCACATATTTGCATACGTGGAGTTCATACTAAATAACAGCCAATCAAAAGATAGGTCTTTTAAAAAATGATGCTGATGGGAGCTGGGGATACACTGCCTGCCTGACAAGTGCATGGTATAAAAAAATGATGCTGAGAGGCCAAACATGGTGGCTCATGCCTTTAATCCTAGTACTCAGAAGGCTGAGGCAGGAGGATCATTGCACATTTGAGGCCAGTCTGGAATACCTATTGAGTGACGATGACAACAACAACAACAACAACAAATAAACAGCACACACAAAAAACCAAATAATGCTGAGAAAGCTGGCTATCCAAATGCATAAGAATAAATCAAGCCAGACCCCAGCCTCTTCCCATAAGTCAGTGTTATTCGTGGACCAGGGGTAGAGAGAACATAGCCACATCAGCAAGCAAGCCCAGTCTGGGAATCAGTACTATGTGTGGGCCACCGGCAGACTGGAATAGACAGACTACAGCCCCTTCCAGCATGTGGGCTGGCAGACAAGAAGTAGCATTCCCCACCTCCCACCCCACCTCCACTGTAAGCAACAGGCTTATCTGGAGAAACCCAGGCTGTGATGATAGCTATGGAGGTGAAATGCAATTGGATGCCTGTGGTGCTTCAGTGTGTAACTAGCATTGCAGGTCTAGGGCCAGTGGTCTGATCATAGGTTCAGAGGATAGTGGTACAGTGTGACATCTAGGGGGGATCTCCTTCTGAGTGTTGCAACTATTATTGATTCCCTATGTTTTGGAAGTCCTATATCATTTCCATTGTTTTGTTGAGTTTGGTTCTATTCTCTTTTGTTTGATTATGTCAAATCTGATGGCAGGAGCAGCTATTTTAAAGATAGCAAGATACATTTTGGTAGCAATTTTGGATTTACTATAGGCTTGTTTTGAAGTCTTTGATTGCATTCATTGTTTTGCTTTTATTGTTTCTATTCTATTCTGCTCTGTTTGATTTTTACTACATCCAACTTATCTGCAGCTATTTTGAAGATATCAAAAGGCATTATTATAACTATTGTTGATTTCATATATGTTTTGAAGTCCTGTATCTTTTTTTAAAAATTTTATTTAAAGAGAAAAAAAAAGCAATACAGAAAAAAGGGTAGAAACAATACAACCCCCCCCAAAAAAAACCATAAATCACTAGTTGACAAACCACATACTGTCCTCCCAGAAATAGCTGTTCATGTTACAAAATTAATGCATACAAAGTGAACACACAGTGAGGCTGCAAACAATCACAAAAAAACAGGATGGAATAAAGCCAATTGAGACAGTATAGTGAAATTGGCACAGAACATCACAGCAGGTCACCAAGACAACAGTAACAGGCAACATTGTGTATCTCGTTGTCTTCACAATAGTTGTTCTTCTGCTAGGTACAGCAAAATCAAAGAGATACACAACATTATAGAACACATCAACACAGAGTATTGAATAGAGCAACACCATTAATCAGGACAAAGCAAAACGGCGATAAAAATATCTGCCTTCAGAGATAGTAGAAGAAAACTCCCCCGACTTGCTGTACCAAATATGGTCATTTACTAAGAGATACCCAGATCCCTGGATCCCAATTGTTAAGGGGGGTGGGATGTGGTATGTTTGATTCTAAGCCCTCGCCCCGGTAAGCAGCAGGCTGCTTACTGGTTGGCTGGGCGCCCTAAGTTCCAACATGTTGAGGATCTCAGGAAACGCTCTTGTTTCTTGTTTCCCTGCCCTGGGGTGGCCGCGGCTTGCCAGACCACAGTCACTTACCAGGGCGGAAGGCTGCTTACTGGTTGGCTGGGCGCCCTAAGTTCCCGAAGTCCTGTATCTTTTACACTTGTTTGTTTTAATGGGTTTTATTCTGTTTTATCCTCTTTAAAATAAAAAAAGAATAAATCAAGACCCCTATATCTCATCATGTACTAAATGAAAATAAAAATGAATCAAAGATCTAAATATTAAAACAGTTAAGTCTGCAAGAAGATAAAATAGGTAAAACTTGGATTAGGGATTTAGCTTAGTGGCATAAGTGCTTGTCTGGCAAGCACGAGGTTGTGAGTTCGATCCATGGTACGAAAAAAAAAAGTAAAACTCTTGAAGACATAGGCTTAGGCAAGCACTTTCTGAACAGAACTCTAATTGCATGAGTAACACCAGCAATCAACAAATAGGATCATATCAAATTAAAAAGCTTCTGCACAGGGACCAGGGATTTAGCTCAGTGTATAACTGCTTGCCTGGCAAGCATGAGGTTGTAGGTTTGATCCCTGGTTTTTTTTTTAAAAAAAGTTTCTGCACAACAAAGGAAACAATCAATAGAGTAAAAAGAGAACCTACAGAATGGGAAAACATTTTTGCCATGTATTCCTCAGACAGAGGACTAATATCTAGTGTTTAAAAAGAACTCAGAAAAAATTAGACCAATCCTAACCCTAACCCCCAAATAAAAGACCCAATCAAAAGATGGGCAACTGAAATGAATAAATACTTCTCAGAAGTACAAGTGTCCAATAAATGCATGAAAAGATGTTCAGTGTTTGTGACCATTAGACAGCCATGCATGGTTTAGCCACTTGGATTATACTGGTTCCACTTACCTAGGAACAGGACATATCTTTCCATTTTCTGATGTCCTCTTCTAGTTCTTTTTTTAGAATGATATAATTTTCATTCATAAAATCCTTCACATTCTTTATTAGGTTAATCCTTAAGTGTTTTTCTTGATGTTACTGTCAGTGGTATGTTTTCCTAATTTTTTATTTTGAAGGTAGTAGAAATACAACAGAACAAGACAGAACAAAGCCAATTGGAACAGTGCAGTGACTTTGGTACAGAACTTCACAGCAGGTTACTGGGATAACAGTAATAGGTACCATAATATATCTCATTATCTTCACAATAGTTGTCTAGTCAATTAAGTATAGCAAAATCAAACCAAAGGCAGAACATTATAAATCAATCAAAAGAGAATATTGAGTAGAGTAAAGCAATTAATCATAAGGAAAACAAAACTGAAAACAACACTTGCTTTCAAAGAGAAGATAGAGGAGATTCCCCATAATTGCTATGTTGCATACAGTCATCCTGCTAAGAGATGCTCAGACCTCTGTCCCCAGTTGCTAACGGCGTGGGGGTGTTTGGGCACCAGTAGGCTCAAGAGACACTACTGGATCTCCTCCTGGCTCACACCAGAGGAAGGCGCTTACCAAGAGGGGGGGCGAATTGCTTCTTTGTGCAGGCTCCTGGGTTCCACCATGGCCGTAGCCGGATCTCGGGGCCGTGCTCTGGTTCTCCCTGTTTTCCTAATTTTGTTCTCAGTTTGTTATTAGTGTATAGGAACACTACTCAGTTTTATGTGTTTATTTTGTATCCTGCTACTTTGCTGAATTTGATTATTTTTTGCTTGTTATCAACTGAGTGTTTCATGAATTTTTTTTGTGTCTTGCACACAGAGGATTATGTCATTTGCAAATAATCAATGGGCTACAGAAATAATTAAGGAAGGAATAAGACAGTTCCTAAAATTAAATGATAATGTGAGTACCACACACCAGAACTAAAGCACACAATGAAAGCTGTCTGATGAGGGAAATTTATAGCTATGAATGCCCACATCAGAAAAATAGAATAAGCCCAAATAAACAACCTAATGATGCATCTCAAGGTCCTAGAAACACAAGAACAATCCAAACCCAGAACTTGTGCAAGGAAAGAAACTATAAAGATCAGAACAGAAATCAATGAAATGGAGACTTAAAAAAAAAAATAGCACAAAGTCTCAATGAATCAGAGAGCTGGTTCTTTGAAAGGATGAACGAAATAGACAAACCCTTAGCTAATTTTACCAAGAAAAGGAAAGAAAAGACATCAATTAGAAAGGAAAAAGGTGAAATCACAACAAATACTGCTGAAATTCAGAAAATCATTAACAACTACATACAAACTTATATGCCAAAAAATTAGAGAGCTCAGGAGAAATAGAGAGATCCCTAGATACATATGAATCATCAAAACAAGCAAGAAGACTTAAAGATCTTGAATAATTCAGTAATAGTCAGTGAAACTGAAGCAATAAGGAACAACCAACAAACTCAGTAAAGCCCAGGACCTGATGGATTCACTACCAAATTCTACAAGAACTTCGGAGAAAAACTAACACCAATCCTCCTCAAAATCTTTACTTTCTGAAATCAAGAGGGTAAGAGTACTCCCAAAATCATTCTTCAAGCTAGCAGTAACATGATCCAAGTTTCAAATAATAAAAGAGGACTACAGACCAATCTTTCTAATGAACTTAGATACTAATAACCCTCCATAAGATACTGGCAAACAGAATGCAACAAATCATTCAAAAGATCATGACCAAGTAGGCTTCATCTCAGGGATTCAGGATGGTTCAACATACACATATCAATAAATGTAATTCATCACATAAACAGAAGCAAAGACAAAAATCACATGATCATCTCAATAGACAAAGAAAAAGCGTTTGACAGAATCCAACATCCATTCACGATTAAAAAAGAAGACCCTGGAGAAAATGGATATAGAAAGATTTTATCCCAATATGATCAAAGCCATTTATGACCAACTTACTGCCAATACCATATTAAATAAGGAAAAACTGAAAATTTTTCCCTGTAAAAATCAGGATCAAAACAAGGATGTTCAACATAGTCCTCAAAACATTAGCCAGAGCAATCAGGCAAGAGAAAGAAATAAAAGGGATATGTATAGGAAATTTACCAACATAGCTACTATATTGTGTTATATCTTTCAAGATAACTAGGAGAGGCTTTTGAATATTCTCATCATAAAGAAATATAAATATTTGAGGTGATGAATATGCTAATTACCCTGATTTGATTCATTTTTTGGCTTTGACCTGTGTTAAGCTCTTTTGTCGTGTTACCTCCTCTGGTTGTAACTAGAGCGTCAGGGTCTCATTGGCCTTTAGTTGTCAGCACTCCAGTCCCTGTTCAGCCTTCTCAGGAGCACATTTAGCTTTTGTCTGTTGCTGTGTCCATCACTTTGTTTTCTCTCACAGTTGGGCCATTGTTATATGTTTTTCCTGCAGGGTACAATTTAGCTGTGTAGTTTTTTTTTTTTTTTTCAAAGAAGACATGTTTGTCTTGTAGCTTTGCCTCTGTGTTACATTGAGTTGTCTTTAGGGTTACTGGCATATTTGTTCTGTTTCTGTCTGTGGCAGCCGCCTTTTTGTCTTCTTGGCCTTTAGTTACAGTTCCACCCGTGACTGTAGAGACCTGTTTTTTGTGCTGTCTGAGCTTGAGCCTTTATGCCAGGACTAGTCCTGCCTCTGATGCTTGCGTTGTCTCTCCTCTTGTACACCTCCACAAGCCTTTTAAGTGCCTGTTGCTGTTCTGTGTCCTGTATCAATGTACAGAGAGTCTGCTGTTCATCTTTAGACCTACCATGCTGGTGCTCAGTTGGATCTCTTTTTCGATGTGTAGCCTGCTGTGTTTGGTCGTCTCCGTCTACTGGGTCTTGGCTTGGATCTCTGCCTCCAAACTCTGCTGCAGATATTGCAGCTTCCCCTAGATATTTTTTTGGTTGTTTGTTTGTTTTGTACTGGGAACTGAACTCAGGACCTTGAATTGCCTGGCAGGCACTGTGCCACTGAGCTATATCCCTGGCTGTGATACTATGCTTTTGTTGTTGTATATCCACTGTTGTTTTTGTTGCTGTTGTTGCTGTTGCTGCTGCATCATGTTCTCTTATATGTACCATTTAGTTTTTGTGTTTTTACTTTTATTTGCACCTTGGTTTGGGCATGCACCTCTATCAGCTGTTTTAGTTGTTTTGTTTCTTTCACCTCCCAGCAAGGCTTTTATGCTTGGCTTCCTTGAGCTTTCTTGGCTTCCTCAGTCATTCATCACGCGCATCTCACCACACATCTGCTCCAGCAAGCTTATGTGTTTTCTTCCTCTGTCTGTAATTGCTTCATGGGAGTCTCTTGGGCCAGCTGTAGCTATTGAGTTGACTCTTTTTTTTCTTTGTGTCCCTTATATTGTATGTGGGCCATCCACCCTAAGGTGAGTGTAGCACTCATACCCATAATTCCAGCATTGGACCATGAATCAATCACAAACTCTAGAAATCTGTCCCATGACCTCATGAGACTTTGGGGACACATCCAGACACAAACCATAACATTCCACCCTTGACCCTCCAAAAACTCATTGCACATCCTTTATGCAAAAGACATTTAGTCCATCTCCAAGAATTACTAAAGTCCTAACAGTTTCAGCAAAAGTCCACATCCCAAGTACCCTTCGAGATCTAAGGCAAACTGTTAGCTGTGAGTCTCTATAAAAATGAAAAGTTAAATATTTCCAACATTCAGTGGCACAAGATAAACATTACCATTCCAAAAGGTACAAACAGGGAATTATAAAGGAGTAGGACCAAAGCAACTCCAAACTCCAGGGCAAACATTAAGTCCTGTAGTTCTACTTGCAACATTAGAAGCAATGTGTGGTAAATTGTAAGCTCCAAAAAGCTTGTGTGACTCCACACCTGTTGGTGGTTGTAGCTCCCATGGCTTCTCCCTTAGGCCTGCTCTGCTCAATCGTTGCAACTTTCCTTAGATGATCCACAGTCCTGGCTTTTCCAAACTTCTGGGTTTGAGACTACACTTCTGGCTTTATGCTCACAGCTTCACATGTTACCTTCTCAGAGGCACACTACCTGGACCTCCAGGCCTTCTCCTGAAATCTGGGTGGGTCTTTTTAACCTCAGAACTCTTGCATGCTGCATGCACCTAAAACCATATGGATGATGCCAAGGTCTGCTGCCAGCTGGTACAGTCGCCAGACTTTTTTCCCTCTTGGCTGTAGGGGTTGAGTGCCTGGATGGCTGAGTATTCTGAGCCTGAATCTGAGGAACAAATTCTCTATCCTGCTGCCATTCTGGAGCCTGGTATGGCCGCCACCATTTTGGAACCTGGTGTGGCCATTGCTGCCATTCTGTAACAGTGTGACCACCACTATTCTGGATCATGGTGCTCTGTGGCTTTCTCCTTGAAGCAAAGCCTTTCACTTTGGCAGTTTTGAGGCCACAAATGGTGGAGTCTCACTGCTTCTTGTGATGCCTTCAGGCCATCTTTTATACTCTGATTCTTCTCAGCAATTGAGATCTCCTCAACTCTATCTTTGTAGTCCACAGCTTTACTGGAGTTTCATTTCTGGCCGAACTTGCAATATTTTAAATCACTCTGCTGGGCTCTTTGCTCTCGATTCACAACCTAAATCTGGCTAAAAGCTCCCAACAATAGCCATGCCACCACCTCAACATTTGAGTGCCTTGAAACTTCTTCTGCCAGATTAATTAGTCTGCTGCCCTTAATCTTATGTTAGTTTCAGGAAAAATATCTGGACACAAGGAAAATTTGGGCAAAATTTTTGCCAAGCCATAACATACACTGTCTGGAATCTAACAGTCAATACAGTCCTTCCCATTAGAAACCTCCTGAGCCTGGTCTTTACTGGAAGGATTTCTATCAGCTTTCTGGTCTTCTGAGCTCTGACCAGAATCTCCCATACAGAACAGCCTAAGGTGTTCCAGCACTATTCTTTTAGGTGACATCTCAGAACATTTTCAAATTCACAGACCTTTCCATTTCCCACAAACCATTCCCAAAGGCTCTTGAACCACACAGCAATAGGTATAGTCACAGATATAATCACAGCAATGACCCCATTCTCTCTCTTTTTTTTTTTTAATGACCCCATTCTCAATACCAAATTCAGTCTTGGTTACTTTTTTCTCTCATTTCTGGGACAAAATATCTGATACCCAAAATTAAGGAAGGAAAGATTTATTTAGGTCATGGTTTTTGGAGGTTTTAGTCCCTACTCAGTTGGCTCCAAGGCAGAGTGGTGTGGCACAGGGGCAACCATTTGTGATGGCAAAAAACAGCAAAAGTGGTAAGAGCAAAAGGAAAGGAGTGTGAGAGAAGAACTTTCTGTCCCTCATATTGTATGCAGGCTACCCGCACACTGTTGAGTTGACTCTTGTTCCGTTTGTACCCACAGGTATTGGGCCTCTTTTACCTCGGCTTTGAGTTGTTTGGTTTCCTTCAGTGCAGCCTTGTGTTGTCTTGTGGCTTTATCTTCAACTGGAAGGCTCTTTTGTGTACAGTCTTTAGCCTCATGGTGCTGCTGTTTTTTCTCCATTGCCAACTGTCACTGTCAAGTAGTCCCCAGTTTTGCCTGTTTCCTGTGGCAGAGTGTTTTTAGTATTGTTTTAGATGTGTTCCAGCTCATTTCAGCTCTGTCTTGCCAGCAGCAGCTTTCTCAAAGCTCACATTCAGTGCAAGGTTCTTACTTATTTGTCGTCGTTGCCTCAGAGTGTTGTCCACCCGGCCCCTTTTGCAGCTTGAGCTCACTCTTGTGAAGCTGGGTGAGGCATTCCTCAGCCTTGTGTTGTGTTACGTTGTGTTGTGTTATAATCTGGGCCTATTGTTTTGCAGTGGGTCCCTTTTTTAGCAGAGGAAACTGACAGTTTGGAAGATACTGGAACTTATGTTGGACACTGTTTTTTTTTTTTTTTTTTTTTTTTGATACATCTGTCACACTGGAAAAATGGTCTCTTTTTGGAACTCCAGTAGTTCTGACAATAGTCAGATGATTTTTTGGATAATGATCCAGTGGGTTGGGTCATTACTGAGTGTTGTTTTACCATCTACCAGAAGTCCATGAATTGGCACCCTACTATTCATTGTGACCATAGGTTTCAGGGTGTCTAAGTGGATGGAGCCTGGTCTTGCCTAGCCTGATAATCTTTAGTTCCTGTCAGTCCAAGGAGGCCAGTATATGTTTTTTTTTTTTTTTTTTTTTTTTTTTTTTTTCTTGAAGGCAATAGCCTCTTGCAGGCAGCCTCCTTGTTTTGGAATTTTTATCATCTGTGTTATCATTTTGGGGAATTTATTTCTACAGGGTCTATTTTTACAATGCACATGTTGATCCCAATCTAGCTTTGGTCAACTGGAAGATCTCAGCTTGGTTTAGCTCCTGTTTTGTGTGTCCTTGTCTTTGTCCCTTAGTGATTTTTGTCATTTTTTTCTGTGAGTGTTGCCATCAACAGATCTTTTTATGAGCTTCCTATCAACTTTTTGTTTAATCTCCTTGTCATGATTAACATACATTTTGGTGATCACCTCTGAAAACTAGGTCACATTCATGCCAGAAAAATCTTCTAGTTTTTGTTAATAAGCAGCTAGACAGGGCTGAAATGATATGGGTCTAGCATGAAATCTATTTAGCCATGAGTCAATATAGGGAAACTGATCCTGGTGTACTGGTGGCCCTTTGTTCCAGGTTACCATTCTACATATACACCCAATTGCTTTTGTCAAATGCCCCCACTGGGCAGTCATTAATCATCAAAGGAGGGCCAATTTATTTTATTTTATTTTATTTTTATTTTTATTTTTTTATTTGTTTTTAATTTGAAAGAGAATAAAACAAAAGGGTGCAGTACAGAGCAGATCAGAACAGGACAACATAGGCAACACAGTACTTTACATTAAGACAACTGGACATCAACAGTAGCTAACACCATATCTCTTACTCTGCTATAGTTGAGCATAGTTTCAAATACAATAATATCAAACATAACACAATAGTATAAAGCCATGCATATAGTGAAAGAATTACAGGGCTTTCTGAACCGAATAACAGAAAATGTTCAATGGGTACTATAATATCTCATTTTTTTTAATATCTCATTTTTGATAAAAAAGAGAAAAAAATTTGAGCTATCACACATATTCAAATTTCAATAAGACACAATGTGATAGTTAGAACCAACGGTAGTAGAACAAAAAAAGCATGGTAGGACTTCTAAGAAGGATGATATTAAATCAGCAATAGCTGTCATAATGTTTTGTTTTCTTCAAAACTGCTATTCATGTTATCAAGTATGATATAGTCAAACAAAACAGGATAAAACCATTCCAACTGATGATTGAAAACTTTGAAAGACTTCGAAGCTGTGAGATGGGGACTCATGCTTACCATAAAGTCTTATATACTCTTATCAAATCTCATATTAGGGAGACTATATGGTATTTACCCTTGTGAGTTTGGTTTATTTCACTTAAGAGAATGGTCT